>CM022547.1:4972746-5283882 GCA_012273795.1 Dendrolimus punctatus
TTAAGTCCCTTGCTTTACCTAGTAGCTAAGGGCCCCCATCGTTCCGGATCCTAACTCAGGGAGGGAAGTAATGCGCGTACCTGCCTCTCCGGGTGCCGGCTGAAGGCCGGCGACCTCGAGAAGAGACCGTAGCACGCGCCCTAGGACTTCGCTCCCTATCCCTTTCTGCGGCCTCTTTCAGAGACATTACTGCCTCACAAAAAGAAACCGCAGCATCCCAGCGGTCGTCGCTCTGCAACATGGCCGTTACCAAGTCGCCGAGTGATCGGACGGCTCCTACTTTTGTCTCGAGCTCGAAACGCTGCGGCGCCCAGGCAGCGCACTCGACAAGCGTATGAAACGCCGTATCGGGTGCGCCACACTGTCGGCAATCCGGAGAAGGCAAGCAGCCCACAATGCGAAACAGATACTGATCGAAACAACCGTGTCCGGTCAGTATCTGCGTCGTCCTGAAGGTGAGGGTACCGCTAGTGCGGTCAACCCATTCCTCCAGTTGTGGCCTGATTGCGTCCACCGTAAAGCCGCCGGCCGCAGGGTGTTCGAGGTCAGTCCTACCCAACTCTACTTCAACTCTAGGCTATTGAAGTTTAGAAGGGTCCGAGATTGAGATCGTACACGCCTCCTTATACTCAAAATAGTACTGTAATAATCTCTATGGCAGCAGACAGTGTCGATTACGTCAGTAACTGTTCACTGCATAGAGTTACTCTTAAGCTAAGAATAAGGTATTTTATATTTGGATCGACCTATCCAATCGATCGACAATCTAGTTATTGCCCTGCAGTTTATGGCCCCAAAGAGACAGCGCTATCTAATGACGACTTCAGGAAACTAACGCATTAATTCTACAATGTCTAATTTTTGATCAATTTTGATTTTTGACAATCAATTTTTTTTGTCAGAAAAATAAATATTGCTATTCAACCCTGTAACGCTGCCAGCTTTTTTGGAAATGGTCCTAGTGATAGTGGTTTTGGACAATTTTTTTTATCTATAGTCCTATTGTCAATATATTTTTATAAAGATGTTTTACATATTTATTTAACTTTTCGACGCTGAAATAACTGTACAAATTTAAATTTTTATATAATAATTTTAGTAAAAGATGTGAGATTAAATATTGCACGAGATTTTTGAATAAGATATATACGGGTCAGTGGTGATATATGGATTAAAAAAACATTTATGTGGTGTTATGTAATTTTAAACATGTTTTTTTTATATAGCAAGGATTATATGTTACATGAATAAAAATTAATACATAAATTTACATGTACCTAAATATTACCATAATAAATCTCTAGGGGCGGGGATGTTTTAAAACGAAATTAATATAATAATAAAATTAAATTGATTAAAAGTTATTAAGTTACTTCATTTATAAATGAAGTCGATTTTATAGCTAATCGAGTCATCGAGCTGCCAGAAGTGAAATAAATGCTTGAAAGTATGTAGTATTGTAAGTATGACGAATACGAGTATATTCAAGAAGAGAGCACAGAGGTCGAGTTTTTGAAGTGAAACTTCTATATAGACGGGGTCTTACGATATTTCGCTCACGAAAAAGCGTCACGGTCATGTGGTCTAATTCTTACATTTTTATACAAAACAATATACATAATAAAACTGCAAGTTAAAATTTTGTTGCGATTTATTTTGTCACTTGTCAGTTCAAGTTTTTTCACTTGTACGTTGCGATTCGTTTTTCCACTTGTCCGTTGCGATTCATTTTTCCACTTATCCGTTTTTTGGTGCCACCGTTGCAATTTACTAACAAACGAGTCATTCAAACGCGAATGAATTTTCTTAGGTACTACTATAAGTAAAAGGTATAAAATCATTTACTCGCGCTTAGTCGAAGGAGAAGTATAGTCGGAGCCTTCGTTACCCAAAGCGGCAAACAAAGTGAAGCATTCTTTTACAAAGTCATGTTCGTAAACTTATCTATAATAATATAAAATTTAAAACACGCCGTATTTGTACATTGAAGCTATAAAAAAACCTAACTGGAATAGACTATCTATATAAACGATAGAGAACACAATAAAAAACAATAGATTTCTTGTTTGTTTGTTTACTTAAAAATCACTGGGCCGATTTCGATGCGATTTTCGTTGATCGGCAGCAAAATTCTTAGACTTAAAATCTGCACTACTGGGAATCCCGCGGTAATTTTTCTGGTAATGATTTAAAATGGTTAGAATAAAGAAACCAACTCAAATAATTTTTTTTCACTGTTAAATAGAAGATTTTATATAATAAAATGTGGCATATTTTTATCTCAGCAATCACGCGGAAATTTTTCGCGATTTGTAGATGTTCTGGTGCGTAAAAATTAACTCAATGACTTTTTTAAAGGCTGCAGCATTTTGTGTCCGAAAATCCCGTAGGAATTTCAAATCAAGCGTGGACGAAGTCGCGGGCATATCTTAGTGTAATTGATATACACGTGGTTTGCGTCTGTGTGTTTAATAGTTATGTATCTACTGAAAACTATTCCTCTTTTATCATAATATTGATATTTTCGATTTAATAATGAGTTCGGCGCGATCGGCATCCTTTAGCCGGCTTCACTTTGAGAAACCGAGATCGCGAACGAAGTCGCGGGAATAGCTAGTTATTACCTATGACTTGAAATGCTCGCCGCTCAAAGATGTCATAATAATGTAAGTCATTATAATGTGGGACATACATTTTAAAAGTTACATTCCATTTTTCGTTTCAAAAATAAAAGATTTTAATGTATATGTATAATATGCATGCTCGTTAAATTTTAGAGAGTTTAAGCTACATAACTAATATTTTATATATTTTTATTGCTTTATTTCTGTCAATGACCCCGTGTCATACTTGTGTATTGGAATGTTAAGGGTTACTTAGACTTTACTTTTTACGGTTATTTAGAGACGGGTTACTTAGAAGGCGATGATTTGGTTATGTCTGTCCGTCCGTCTTTATATGACACAACAAAAATGAATAGAATAGAATATGGTAGGGGAGGCCAAGCGGGGATTTTCGGATTTACTCGAGCGCGGCAGAATAACATAAGGGGAGAAACCTTGCCACCCTATTATATAGCCCCACCATATATATGAATCCTTCATATAGGGTCCTGTATTTAGATCATCCGATCAAATAGTAAAAAAAACGATTGTTAAAAAACTCAAGCGCGTCAGATTAAGATAATCTGACAAATTGCGCGTGACATAAGGACACAATATTTCTGTTTTCAGAAACACATGGGGCGCATACATTATTGATATTTGACGCGCTTGAGTATTTCTGTGCGACTCGATTTTTATTATATCTTTGAAAACCTGTACTCGCTCCCCCCATCATTTTTTTTCTTTTTAGCATCTAATATCCACAATCCAAAAGGTCCCCGCGATGCTCGAGTAACTCCACATTTAGCATCTTGGCCTTCCCTACTAATACTTTATTGTTAAACTGTGCAAAAAATGGTATAAACAAAATAAAGAAGCAACAGTTGGCCCAATGAGAAGCGCACAATGAAATTTGTTACCTACATCATTACAATGAATAATTATGTCATAGGTTAATTGTGTGTGAAATACTTATATTATAGGTTAATTGAATGTGAAAATGAATAAATTCTGAAGACGGTCGTCTTTGTCGAGAACTCGAGAACTACCAATACGGTTGATAGAAGTTTCATGTTGGCTTTTACTTGGGGAACGCACAAGCGTTGCCATCCAAAAGGCAACGGGGGTCGGAGTTTTGGGAACGTTCTCAAGTGACGGTGATTTTGGAACTCATTTTTATTAGTTTATTTTTTTTTTTTTTTCTGTTGCAAGTAAATTTAATTAGGCTAAAAATAAAATACATCCTATTCTAAAAATATATATACAACTTAATTAAAAAAATACAAACTACAAATAGTAAATAGGTCCCAAATCACCGTCAGTTGGGAACGTTCCCAAAACGCTGGCCGCATTACCACGTTGTATGGCAATGCTTATGCGTTGTCCAAAATACAGGCCAGCGTTTTGGTTTCGTGAGACATCTATCAGCCGTTTTGATAGGTCTCGATAAAGGCGATGGGCTTCTGGACCCCATGGCCCCCATTTTTATTTATTTAGAATTTGAACAATTTTAACTAGATTTATAAAAACCATTAAAATTAATTTAATAAATTAAGCTAGTATATTTAAAAAATATGTAAATTAGGATTTAAATATGTTTTACTCATTTTTATGTTCGAAAATACACTTTAAATTAAAATATACAAATAATATATTTATATCCTATAGCTGAGTTGTAGCGATGTAAAATTGTAGTTGTAAATATGATTAAAATATGAAATTACATTACATAAAAAACAATCGTTTTGTTTAAACAAGATTCTTTGAGTAGTTTTTGAGTTTAGGGATATCCAAACCAACAAACACTTCACAGTTTTATAGTGAAATCACAAAAACAGCGGACATTTATCAATTCGACGGAATGTTTCTTTAAGCATGGGTTACCAGGTACTTACCAAATTTATTTCACATTATTTCTAGCAATGACCCAGTGTCATACTTTAGTATTGTAATGTTTAAAAAAATCAGAACCAACAATAGCGTCTATGATTTTTTAGGTTAAATGGTCATGCGCTAATAAATTTTTGATGCGTAATTCATTATAAATACATATATCATTTATTGTACCCAGCGTTTCATTGTTATTACAGTCATATAGCTACTATATGTATATAAGTACCAAAAGTGTTTTGCTTAATACATAATAATAGTACTATTTTTTATATATGTAATAAATAAATAACGATATATCCGTATTATCTAGGGTGCAGTTGAAACGCTTAATATGAAAAATAATTTAAAAAAATGTATGCCCTTCTACTGTGTGTGAACTCACACGCATCATATTGCATTTGTGTAGTATAAAGCAATGGCTCGATTGAGGGAGGAGTGTAGTACAATTGGGAATCTAATAACTGACGAACTTTGCGCGTTTTGTCGAATTACGATCTTCTGTGTTACGTATGGACTTGATGTGTTCGGTTTTATTTATTTATATCTGTGTTATACGTGTTTGTATAGTTCTAATAAACTCTATAGTAATTCTAACGGCATTTTAATTAACAACAACAATAACAATGTCTTTATACTCGTATATAACATTCTTCGGTTCGTGTGTATGTCTCTGAACTCCTCCTAAACGGTAGGACCGATTTTGATGATTTTGTGGGTATTCAGGTTTATTCGAGAATGGTTTAGATTCATAATTGGACCCGGTAGGTGGTGCTGGAATCGGGTTCTAAATTTATTTTTTAGAGCAGGATAACGTCTGCCCGGTTTGATAATTATTCTATATATTATTATTATGATTGTATACGTTATTACAAATATCATAAATACAAATTTGTACAATAGATAAGTCTTAACTAATACCTGCATAGAACCACCAGACCGTATTCTGTTATGTATTTATTGCTTGATGTTATATATTTAATGTTATATAATACTCTATTTAAATAATATTATAATTTTATTTTAATATGTCTCGTAATTTTGTTTTAAGCTAAATATTTTTTTTTTGTTTTTGCTATATACTAAATGAATGAATAATTAAAATATAAGAAATGATCATATATCATGATGTAGTATAGATATGGACAGCACTGAAGAGTAAAGACATGCTATGTTGTGGAACGATCCAGTTTTTATAGCTAATTACCGAATCTGTTACGAGAATATACTATGTTAAGTATATAATTATAGTAACGCATATGAAGTACGTTATTATAATTATGAGGATCAATTAGAGCGGAAATGATTATTTGAGTCTCACTAGCCGTTACCCACGACCTCGTCTGCATTTTTATTATTTTATATTTCGAATAAACTGAAAATAAAGATATAACTGTATTGTTGGAACTGGAATTTCTGATGGTTTATTTATTTCTTCTTTATCCGTGCAGGAACGGAGAAAGTATACAATTTACTGCGGTCGGCCGGCCTGTCGTAAGAGGCGACAAAACAACCCAGGGCATTTGTCCGACTGGATCGCTACCGCCCCTGGTCTAGAGTATGCCGCCATAACAACCCAAGGTTGTGTCCGGCATTAGTGGCCAGGTTCCAGTCTCCCTTTCGAGAGCAGCAGCGGATTTCTAGAACCTTTGGTGTTACAATATCCATAGACGATGGTAACCGCTTTTCAGCAGTGGGCCCTCTGCCAGTCTGTTGAAATCACACAATGCAAAATACAAAAAAAATGCTGTATTTATTTTTATGATCGGAAACCAGTAAATTAACGATGAAATCTATATCCGCTGATTAATGAGATTATTTATTAGATATTCTAGTGCTACTTATAAATAAAATTTTGAATAAGCATAATATTTTCTTAAGTTTTCGCGACTTATCACATAATAGGACTACGTTTTAAAGGTTTTTAATTTATTTGATTATTATTATTCAGACGTTTCGGTAGGTTAGGCTTCATCTCAGTAGCCGATATACGAGATATCTCTAAATGAATTAACGTCTATGTAGGGGATACTATTCAATTGTTGGCACTAGTGATAAGCAGTACACGTGTGATCCAGTACATTTGTTCCGTACAAAATACATTTGTACTGATACGGCTCAATTTTAACGTTGACTTTAAAATTTTAGTTGCGCTACTGATCATGCCTCAAACGTAAGAGGAAGGACGGAACGAGGTTTGTGCTACTACATTACAATAACGCCTCTACGGATATTCACATGACAAAGAGGGACAACATTACATGTTAAAGTACGTGACTGCTAGTAAAAAGAAGTGACCGAGGCCGATCACATCTGATCCGTAACGAACAATTCCAAACTAGAAGTTTTATGCGGGACAGATGACTTTAAATGAGGGAGTGACGCCCACAGCCTCATCGGCCTCACTCCCTCGTTTTAAATATACTCCCGTGGTACAAACCATATATATGTTCTCGCCTCATTTGAAATAGTACTTTGTACTGGTTCAGTACAAAATGTCATGTTACTTGGCACCCCAGTACAATGATTGGCACTATTATTTTATTCTAAATATTAAAAAATCTATTTTTTTTATTTTAAAGTCATACAATGATGATACGGGAAATTCTAGTATTCTTATGTATAATTCGCTAATTAAATGCTATTTTATAACTATAGTAATGCAAAATAACATACTTTAAAGAAACGAAAATATTAATGCAAACTTATTTTAGAAAAAGCACCGTTTTACTACGCTTAAAATATTTCCGAACCGTAACTAATCTCTTTGAAATACACCTGTGCAAAGTTAGATAGCCATCTGACACCTTCGTGGTTGCGCGTGCGCAAATAACGTAATGACAGATAAATAACTTTAATGACAGCTGACAACGTTGCATCCAGCTCCTTGTTTAATTCTTCGGGTTCTGTAGACAATGTATTTTGTTAAGTTATCACGAATAGTAAGCAATGGTGTGAAATCGCGGTAAAACTAAAAATAGTTGCTGTGAAAAATTGCTATGAGACAGTAAGTAATACAGACATATTCAACAGGGGTACCGTTTTAACCAAAATAAGTATGTTATGTACTACTTATTTACGCTAAAATTCGAATATTATTATAATAAAACCGTGAAGCAAAAACTTTGTACCCTTTTTACGAAAATTGCGCGGATGAAGGAGTATGAAATTTCGCATACTTTTTTATATAGGGAAGTACAGAATGCTAATATTCGTTTAAAATTATACTCAAAATACATTACAAGATACATTAATCAATAAAATAAACATTACACACTCTATCGTGTATTTGACACACACACGCATATATACTCTTTCTTTTATTGTTAAAGTCAACAGTGTAGCCTTGGCGAAATCTGTGATTATAGAAGTTATAGTCTTTAACAACAGAACCTTATTCTTATATATAAAATTCTCGTGTCACAATGTTCGTTCCCATACTCCTCCGAAACGGCTTGACCGATTCTCATGAAATGTTGTGTGCATATTGGGTAGGTCTGAGAATCGGACAACATCTATTTTTCATACCCCTAAATTTTTTTATGATACAGCATTAAATAATTCTATTGGGATGATTTAGATTTTAATTTGAACCAGGTAGATCAGGTACACGCTGCAATCAGGTACCAGAATTTAGGTGTTCTTTTTGTAGTTGTATGTGTTGAAGTTTGTTCCGGAATGGTTTAAATAAACGATTCGACCCAGTAGGTGGCGCCGCGATACCCCTAAACGCTGGGTCTAATTTTGATGAATTTTTTGTTTATTTAGGTGGAATTGAAAATAGTTCAGGTTAATATTTGGTCCCGGTAGATGACGCTGGAATCGGGTTCTAGATTTTTATTTTTTAAAGGCCGAAAACGTCTGGCGGGTACAGCTAGTAATGTATAAACTTATAATTTAAATTAATTATAGGCGAATTTCGACCACTGGACGACACTAGTGTAATTAAATGGGCATTAAAATTAATTAACCGTTATCCTACTCTGAGTACTACAGTCTCATTTGTAGTTAATACATAATATCATTACATCAATAACACACCTTCACTCTCTATGAGTCAATATTAGCTATTGTTAAAAGGGGAAATCGGTGAAAATTCCTACAGCGTCTCAGACTGGCAGAAGTTAGAAAGTGGTCGAAAAACAATTTATTAATATGGGAAAGTGTTGTGTGATTTATGCCGCGTTTCGGTCTATGCTATCCATTCATCTGTAATTAGTAGTTTACTACACATAGGGGCCGGTTTCTACATCTAACTGACCGATTGTTTATTTTACTATTGGTTAAAATATGACATAAAGTCGATACAAGTATTGTCCAAAATTCAACCGATGGTAGAGTAAGTGAATGTATAGTACTATGATATAGGAACCGACCACTAGACTAGCAAGTTACGAGTATGCACAATTTGCTTGCCTAACCGACAAAAACATGGCAAATTGAAATCATATGTCATTTTTAATGAGAAACTGAACTAATATGTCTTAATAAAAAAAAACACTCCTCTATATCTTATAGAATTGGCAAATTATAAGAAAATCTGTCTACCAATTGACCCGTAAACAACTAATTATCAAACAAACACATCTCCACATCTATGTATATTAAAAACCATTCAATTCATTGCAGTGTTAATTCTCATACAAGACGCAGTAACATTTATTTTAACACCTTTTCAACAATTACTGAGCAAAGTTCAAATAATAAATAAGTTTTAAGCAATGTAATGGTAATAAAGTATAATACAAATTGACATTACGTGGTGTAACTTATTACTTAAGTTTAAGCAATGAAGTTGAAAGACGGATAGAAAAGTAAATGTTTTTCTACGGCAAAGTAGCAAAACATTGTCACCAATCTTATATTGTTTTAATATAACCCCTTGGTATATTATATTTCGTTTGTTGCAATCTCATCATTAAATTCATCCATATATCGCTGGTTCTTATCCGGCTCGAAGGACCAAAAAATATGTAAAATACTTCTTTACATATCAATATTATAGTGGACTGTGAAATAATATAATACTTTAAAATGCACGTGCGTGTATAATGAAGATTTAAGATAAGCTTTCATATGCCTGCATCGTAAGCTTCGGACGCATCTTATAAAACCGCATCGTACGGAGCGCACGAATCTGCTTATCGGCAATGCGGATGTCTGTGCTCCGAGGGGCAACTCTTTCGATGCGTGCCGATGATATCATACGGCTCTTTTTCGCTTTCCTCCAGTATCTCTCACAAACACATTCCGCACATGGTTCACTAAGAAAATACGAACGAAAGAGGCATCGGCAAATCCGATCGCTGCCGATACAGTGGAATGCATTGTGAAAAACTAATTCGTTCGATGCGATGTGTTCGATGTTTACGATGCGGCTATGACTTGGACGCTTAATTTTAATGCGAAGAATACGCCACGAAAATACGAAATCTAAATATCCAGAGCTGGTCTAAAATATGTCGCCATAACAACCTTGACTTATGCTCCGGCATTAGTGACCAGGTTTCGGTGTCCCTTAAGAAAGCAGCAGCTCATTTGTAGTACCTTTGGTGTTGCAAATGTCCATAGGCGGTGGTAACCGCTTTCCATCAAGAGGGCTGTGTGCCTGTGTGCTAAACTCCTGCACTATAAAAAAAGATAAAAAGCATAGTATTCTCCATACACATATACATATACATGTACATATACATATACATGTACATATACATATACATATACATATACATATACATATACATATACATATACATATACATATACATATACATATACATATACATATACATATACATATACATATACATATACATATACAATACATATACATATACATATACATATACATATACATATACATATACATATACATATACATATACATATACATATACATATACATATACATATACATATACATATACATATACATATACATATACATATACATATACATATACATATACATATACATATACATATACATATACATATACATATACATTTACATATACATATACATATACATATACATATACATATACACATACATATACATATACATATACATACAAATATTATACATATATATATTATTAAACAACTTTACGTAATTGAGAAAAGGTGTTAATCGATGTCATAATATTAGAAATAAAATTGTTGTTTAACTGTGTGAAGCTATGTATTTACCATTAACACAATTTCGATGAGAATATTGATTATAAACGCAATATGAATTTGACGGTCTTCGTAATACAGTCGTTGTTAATATTTGATAGCCATTCAAGCATTATTTTGCCACTTCTTATGGCCCGTTCCTATATGTTACCAACAGTTCATTTGCCTTACTATCGGTTAAATTTGACATAAGCTCCTGGTGTTAAAATTCATCGGTTCATCTGATGGTAAAACAAGTGGCTGAATAGTAGGATATAGAAACCGGCCCCAATGTGATTTTTACTGATGAAAGAAAATTTAATGTTATTGTTTGGTACATGCCGGCAAAGGTGATGGCACACCTGCCTTTCATCAAACGCAGTTCATTACCTTTGTCGCATTTGGACTTTTTTTGTTTACTTTGTGTTTAAAATTGGCAAATAGACCTAATGTTATTGTTTACGTTTATGGCCTTTCGCAGGAATAATTAACCAGGTGTGCAGATTACTTTTCTTGGAAAACTCAGTCCACGCGGTCGATTGTCGTATTGTTACACTTTACTATAAATAATGCCCGAACGAAGGGGTGGGGCAGTCAAGCGAGGATTACGATACGAGCAAGACATATTTTCTATGAGCGATATAGTGACGGACTTTACGCGTGTTATTGAATCGTACGGTTTGTACTAGTAGTGTCTAGTTATATTTGTACCTATGTTATACGTGTTTCTATAGTTCTACAAAATTCTATAGGAAGTAACGGCATTTTAATTCGAGTCCTGCGCAACACTTAACATTATTATATGTGTGATAGTTTTTACCAGGGAATCAAAAAAATAGATTATTGCATTATTTTTCTAATGCTGCGATACTTTGTGGCCCGGGAATCCCGCGGGAATTTCAAACAAAAATTCGCAGGCATATTTTATTAGAATAATATTATAACCACTAGTTATCTATTATTCATATATATTTTATATACATTAATATCAAAAAAACAAAGACATTGAAACTAAAATATATTATGTAGCAGATCACTGCCAACGGGGAGCGTGCCCAGACCGCTGGCTGCATTACCACGCTGTATGGCAATACTTATTATATTTTATGTGATTAATATTAATATAGACATTACGTCCAACCAGTAACAACCATTTTGAACATAAATGTGCATACATTTATGTTACATTATTGACGCTAAACGTTAGTTTCATCATGATGATTTATTATGCAAAGTAATTATCTCAGATGCAAGACCTGCAATAAATTCTTACACATTTTTAAAGTAATTTTCATCATTCTAGAATGTTAGGTGACAACTCATTTTTCCCGTCTTTGAGTCTTAAGTACAGTTACATATTGCATATGCTAGGTTTTTGTATCGATGGTAGAGATTTGACAATAATTAATAATAACATAGGAATGTTAAAAAAATGATAAATTATATGAATTTTCTTCTTCTTATGTATAAAAAATGGCTGTTTGTCTGTATGTTCTTTATAGAATCGTAAACTATACATTTGATCATGTGATAATCTATAAGTTATCTATAATATAACACATAAGTTATATATATGTATATAACTTATGTGTATATTTGTATATATAGTATAGTTATATATTTATTATTAAAATGTATGTAATCGTACAATAATGATGTATACCACCATCGCCACTCCCAATCACAATATTCTTGCCACGGGTTGTCTGGAAGAGATCGCTTTTTAGCGATAAGACCGCCCTTTGTACACAATTAAATTATTACTAGTAGTCCGTAAGTTTTCTGTAATGGTGTACAATAAAGTGTTATCTATCTATCTATCTATCTAATCTTTAGCAAAGTTGTTGTGCATGAGCCAGAGAAGGTTTCTGAGTTGGTTCACAATTGGACCCGGTAGGTGGCGCTGCTGTCGGCATATCGATTGAAGCTTTTCCGGGCAGAACGACGTCTGCTGGGACAGTTAGTAAAAATATATATATAATAGGAAACTAAGCCCAATGGTTCATTTTCAGAGCGCTGTTAAACCCAGATAAAAATTAATGAAACCGAACTCTGTAGTGGCAATTGTTTGTTATAAGATTGCTATGCTGTCATTTAATTCTAAAACGAATACAGAATAAAGCCTCGCCTAAATAAAATTTGTTCAAAATTTTCAGTTATTTTTATTTACAACTTTTTTATTTTCCATTTTACGATAAGAAGTAATAAGAATAAAATTGTAAACAATTTATTTTGCTACAAATAACGTCTTGTAATTTTTTTGTAGGGTTGCTAGTTTACGAGATACGTACATACATAACTTCACGCCAGGTCCCTTGCGGGGTAGGCACGAACAACAGTTTACGAAATACAGCGCGAAAACCTTTACACCCCTTTTTCCAAGATGGCAACCGGCGGACAAGGGCGACGACCCCAACTTTGAACTTAAGCTTCTACTCAGCCCCCTACAAATCAAAAAAATAAAATTGCGTCCTCTGAGCAACGCAACATTAAATATAACTTTTCAATGGAGTTGAGCTCGTCTAGAAAAACTTTCGTCGTACAATAAACCTTCTCGCACAAACGGATTCTAGGATTTTGTTGAAGATCATTCATTATACTGTTACGACCGACAAAGAACAATTCACACCTGCAGTTTATTTCTTTTTCGGCATTTGGACTTCTTTTGCTTACTTGGAGTTTAAAATTTGTAATTAGAAAAACAGCGTATTGTGTTTTGTAATATTTTATGGTGGTCTTTAGCCCGGTATGATTCTTGGAAACTTGTTTACGCGGTCGAGTATTGTGTCGAGACATATCATATAGTTTAGTATAAAACAATGCCCGACTCCGTTCGGGTGTGGCAGTCAAAGCGATAACACGAGCGAGGCAATACGTGTGTACATTTAGTGACGGACTTGCCACGTGTGATTGAATTGTGCATTAAATTTGGACTTAGTGCGTCCGGTTATATTTGTACCAATGTTATACATGTTTGTATAGTTATAATAAATTATATAGTCATTACAATAGCATTTTAATTCGAGTCCCGTTACTCGTAACAATAGTTTGCCTAACGAAACTATTGTTAACTTTGTTTGTAAAAGCTAATAAAAAATCACTACACCGTAAGTAGAATTAAGTAAACAATTCTCGCCTGTCTGCTGTAAGCGGATTTCCGACTTTAATCTTTCAAAACCTGACAAGAAAATTACTCCGCCGCCTCTAATTAACATGTAAAACAGCACTTACATTGTTTTCTGTATGCACTATTACAATTTTGGTCAGTTCACTTTCTCCGGCTGTTTCGCCACTTTTAGCCACTTTTCACATACTATTTTTTTATTGTGAAGCTGGTGTTTGGCCCAGCTCATAGAAAGCGGTTACCGTCAACTATAGACGTTTGCAACATCAGAGACAATGCAATCGCATTGGCAGCCTTTAGGATGGGATAAAGAGGATGCAATAGAGGGAATCGGATTCCGCAGAAAGCGACGCTGGGGTCGGAGGCGACGGTATGCACTCCTCCTTTCATGATTTCAGCACAGCGGGCCGCGTGTACAGGGGGGGGGGCGATCACGGGGTCTCTCCCCTGTTGCCGAAGAGGGTATTCTCCTTCGCAGAACACCCTGTTTGTCGACAAGCGTTGGGGCGTCACCTATTGGTCTAGTTCCTGTGACGCCCCGTTAAAGCGTGTGAGCTAGGGGCGCGGGTTAGGTTTAGTCAATAGTTTGACGGCCGACCACCTCACTATCCTCCACTCGGAGGCCTTTAGGGCATACGGCCGATCAAGAGTCCCACACATCCCTCAGCGAGCCTTCCCTCCAGGCCCGAGGGAAGGTTCCAGTTTCCCAAGAAAACACATTCTCCTGCGTCATAAAAACGAGGGGATGGAATTGGGGTAGGAGGAAGTAAGCCATCAGAACTGTCACTTATCGCAAGAAACACGATTAGCTTTTAGGGATGCCCCGACTAGGTGAAGGAGCGAGATGGAATGCTCGGAATGCTCCTCCTTCTCAAAGATCTTCCAGCAAGGTTATTGATGTTCTTCGAGGGCCTAGGCTCATCTATTATTGTTGGAAAATTGTATATATTACCTCAATTATTGTACAGCGCCATCTATTGGTTTGTAAGTGTTACACTACAAGCTCAAGATTAACCCTTACACACCGCTATTCTGTGAGAGCGTGGTATCAAATCGATTGAGCTGGCTCTAAGAGCTATAATCGAGATAATTATACCAACATGTCTGTCTCTACCACACATCTCGCTCACACATCGTTCGGAAACATTTCAACTACTCTATGCAAAACCACTCATACGTTCGGAAATATTTAAAATCCCACACTCATTAATGATGTAAATATAAACGATTATTGTCCTCTTTTCAAGCTGTTATTTAATTAGCAATGCTTGTTAATTACTTGTTGGCTTAGATCAAGTTTTAAAATCTGAATTAGAACCAGTTTCTTTACACTTTCGACCTCGTTATTTTCCAGCTTATTTAGTCTTAATGACAACACACTAAATAAGAAATGTAAAGAAGTTAAAATCAAAAAGGTCTTCGACAGGGATGCGACTAGGGCTGCCAGATGTGTTCGGGAATGAAACCGGTCAATTTTTTTTGATGTGAAACTTCTTTATCGGCGTTGGAAAAAAATTACTGTCACATTTTTCGGTTACGTACCATCTTTTTCTTGCCCCTACCACGGTCGATTTGACCATGGTAGGGGCTTCATTTATTTAACTAATTTCTGTAAAGATGCATATAGTAGACAATTTTTCGAAAAATAAGGTCATAAAGAAGTTTCACTTCGTACGTGTGTACACTAGTACACGCACATATTTTTTTAATATTAACAAGATACGTTTATGTGAAAACTAACTTTTTAGTTACTAAATTTGCATCAAATGTTAAATTAAGAGTTAATCTACTTTTTCTTAAATTTACCACTTAATGCCAGCTTTTAATTTGTTGTTTTATCGCCTGTGATGATAACTTTTCATTCAGTGGAACTAGCAGTTATATTAAGGTAGACATACCAGATGATATATGAGAAATACGAGAAGATATACGAGATACAAGAGTTCGCCAGAACATGAAATTGCTTTGTTCATTTTCCAAAGTATTCTTGACAGGACAAACATAAAGGAAACCGAATCCGGTATTCGACCGGACATCTGGCAACTCTAGATGCCGCATCACATTTACCAAACACGTCTATATCAGCGCGTTCTGTGGCTGAATCACTCAAGCGGCGTAAATAACCAGTGAGAGTTAGATGTGTGCTGTTTGCTGTTGAGACGCTTAGACTGTAGGGTCCTGAGGCCAAGAGCTTCTACCAACATTTATCAAAATGGTTTATTGACTCTTAAGATGATAAGAGTGTTGGTGCATACCTCAGACAACTGTTCATTATGTAGTCAAGGGTACCTTACCCAAAGAAAACGGTGCTCTAAGCTCAGTATTCTACTTATAGTCTTGTTTAAAAATTATGCATAAACACGAAAGGAAGATATACAACTCTATACAAAATACATTGTAATATTATGTTGTTACGAGAAACAAAACATTTACTGTAAATTGCGTACGTACATTACCGCCAACCTTGACCAGTGGCCCAATGTCATACAAGCGATTAGTCGGGTGGTCTGCGACTATAAAAGAAATTGGTGAAAGTTCTGACAACATCGACAGTTGAATACACCGTCACGAGATGTATTGTGCTATTGTTGTTCAACTGTTATATATAATAACTATTCATAAGCTTTTACCACCTTATTCATAATTGGGATTGCTTAGTTTTTTTCAATCTAGCTATTTGAAAAACCATTTCGAGGAATAGTGTCCCTAATCATTTCTGTCTAGTTAAAATTCCAAAAAACGTACTATCTTTTTGTATTTTGTAAGAAATGCGTTTGACCTTTATTTAACCTTACTAAATGCAATCAGGTGGGCCGTCTGCCTGTTTGCCTGCTTCAGGTGTAAAAAAATTCTAGCTGTACATTATTTGATTTAAATTCTGTAACATGGATTTTCCCTAAAGACCACTTTAAAAAATTTAACGATAACTATAGAAAATAATAATGGTTGAACACGAAAAATTATAAGCCTAGCGACAAAAAACACTAAAATGATCTCTATACGTAATGAGTAATGACAGTGACATTTAAATAGTAGCACAGATTGCTATGATTATATATAGGTAAAACTTACTTTTATTATTTTTGTTTTCTAGGCAAAGAAATCAATGTAAACTTGTCCCTGATGACGTCATCGGAGGAATAATTTTAAAATCGAATTATAAAATGACTAACGCTTAAAATACAAAAATATTCAAATAAGTATCTTAAAATCCCCTATTTTACGTAATAAAAATATAAAATCAGAGGGTAATTTTTTGTGAACAATCCCCATTGGTTAACGAGATTTATCGGCTCCTTGGAAAACAGCAAGTTATGATTATGAGAATACTTTTTTATAAGTTATGTTTCGCTCGGCTGAGCCATTACAACGCTGGAATGATGCGGCATATCCGCTGGCATAAAGACGTAAAGACCTCCTAGGCCGGTGGCTCGGCGAGCGGGTAGCGTTGTATTCACTTTACGTTCAAATGTATTATCTGTTATCTTTTAAGGGCTACATACACGCTAAAAAAATCAACGTGTCTGCGGTTCTGACCAATTCAACATGTATACGACTAGAATTTAGTCGGATCTACCCACAAAAATTTGTCGCGTCTACTCCAGATAAGATAAATAGGAACATGTTAACTATGAGATTGTTTTTGAAGGGTTATTTTAGATGAGATTGATTATAGGTTACGAAATCACAAACACAAAGCGCCATTATCATTTACAGAGAACACGAATGAGAGAGCGGAGCAAAAAATGTTGCCAGTATAAAGACTTAAGTGATACCTGTTTATAAGAAGTAATAATTTTGGGTTTATGTTCGTAAAATGTTAATCGTATATTACAGTATTTTTGGGTCCGTTAGGTGCCACTTAGGAGCTAGTTTTGTATACTGATTTTGTGTTTGTTTAAGATTGTCTTTCCACCAGAGATGTGCTATGCAATGTAGCATAGCACTGGTGGAAACTGATTAAACTAAGCTACGTTTTTTTTTATATGGAAGGATGCGTGTTACGGATACGTGCGTGATCTATCCGTGTAGAAACGGAGAAAGAATACAATTTCCTGCGGCCGGGCGGCCTGTCGTAAGAGGCGACAAAACAATCCACAGCCAGATGGAAGGGCAATTACCAGACTGGATGGCTAACACCTCTGATCTAAAGTATGTGGCCATAATAACCTTGAGTTGTGTTTCGGCATTACTGACCAGGTTTCAGTCTCCCTTAAGAGAGCAGAAGCGCATTTGTAGCACTTTCGGTGTTGCAAATGTCCATAGGCGATGGTAACCGCTTTCCATCAAATGGGCTGTCTGCCTGTCTGCTGAACTCCTCCAATAAAAATATAATAATGCGTGCTATGGATGGGTGCTATTAATGCGTGCCTTCCTTTGTCAATACGTCGCATAGCTCGAGCTTTCTTGCGGCAGCGCATTTTCATAGCACATCTTACACACTCCGCTACATAGTTTAGCAGCAGTGGAAATGGTCACATAGTTTTGTAGTTTAGCTTTTACATTCCCGCTGCATAGCTGCATAGCACATCTTTGGTGGAGAGGCACCCTAAAAATTGAGTTAGCACTTGTTACTGTCAAGAGGTTCAGACGGCCCATGTGATGGAAAGTGGTTACGTATGCAACATTAATGGAGTTGTTTACACGTTGCCAACCTCTACAATGGAATTGAGGGTATTGGATAAGTAAGCCACCAAAATTCTCATTCAGATTAACCATTTTGCGCAGAAATTCTGTGTCATCGTGGTATCTCACCGGTAGAACCGTCCCGAATAGTTGGAAGCAATAATACAATAATAATCTTTAAAAAACCTTCATAATTTACAATGTTGCATTTTACTTAAAATACAAATTAATATTTATTATGTAGATACGGTTCAGCATAATTTATTTAGCGTTGATGGAAGTAATTACTATTTACAACAAAGGCTTTTTTAGCGGTTTCGGTTGTGTAAACTATGGCCCTATATTTCACCAGCACCATAATTCTGATATTACAATATCGTCAGAATGGGCGAACAACACTGGCGACAAAATGGTCGTTTTTAAATGAAAATACATTATGACGCAACAACATAGGGTCTACACTCTACAATTACATATATTTGTCATCGATGACTTAAACACCTGCTTAGTAAATTTCATTTAAATCTGTGCATAGAAAAAATACAATATGTGTACAAGGCAATGTGCATAGGTCTCAAATTATATATGTATATATTCTCGTAAATACAAATATCCGATTAAACTAGTTCGGCGTGTTTCACATATCAATAACATCGATATACAAGATTTATTTCAGGTTTTCTATAATGTCAACACTTGACAATTGTAGTTTTATGCATGTTAGGTTAGAAATTGTTATGAATAGTAACTAAGGCTACTTTTTTTAAGATTTCCCCGAAAAAAAATCTATGCAGGCGAAGTGGCAAGCATAGCTAGTCTTTAATATAAGTCATATTAAGAGTTGTGAGATGTTAGATGATTCGCTTCTGACATTCAATTCCGATGAATCATCTAAAATAATTCAAGTAAAAGTGAATAATTCAATATTATTGAAAACCGTAATGTCTTTTTAGTTCTGTACCTTTCCACAACATAGATTTGGTTGATCTGTCTAATATCAGGATTATATTTGTTTTTACTTTGACGACCATGGGCCATAAAAATGGCCCGAACTTTTGGAGGGCTTGCGTGGGGCCATAGAACGTTGGCTTTCCTATTATTCGTCCCGCAGAAGCCCTGTGAGTTTTATAAATGTGGTGTGATGCTGACTGGCGATTATCCCTATCTAAACCGTATAATAACGCACTCAAGGACAAGCCCCGGCCACTGTAGGACTGTTGTGGGAAATGAGAACAAAAAGTACTGAGCTATTGGGGTGAACCGCTAATGGTACTAGGGATCTGGGAATATGGAGAAAAATATTACTATAGTTATAATAAACACATGACGTATTACATTTTTTAAATTTATTTAGATACCTACCTACTGTTTGATCCTAGGACCCCGTCTTATCTTTAAGAACGTTTTTAGTTCTTTCACATTGATTCGAGATTTTTGAAAATGTCAGAGAGGTTGCGACTCAAGATACCGTTACATACTACGAAGATTTACGCAAGAGCTTTCTCTGTTCAAGCTATGCATCTATGGAATACTCTGCCGGCAGAATTCCGATCTGCTAAATCTATTCATTCCTTTAACAGACTTGTGAAGGAGCACTATCTAACTGTATAACGTGTTTATTGTTTGTTATGTATGTCTATTATTACATCTATGTATATATATTTTCATAACTTTAATATTTGTATAATAATTATTAAATTATTATATCAGTAATGTATTTCAACTGCACGCCAACGCTATCTATGCGATTAGATCTTGTCCATTCAAAGACTGCCTAGAAGAGATTGCTTTTAGCAATAAGGCCGCCCATTGTACGACCTTTTAGTATTTAAGTTTATTGTGTATTTTTTTCTTTGTAATATTGGTGTATAATGAAGAGTATTGTATTGTATTGTATTGTAATACGCAGGAAGTTGGGAATACTGTAATCACGGTCTTAATAAAATACCAAATTAACCAAAATCATTACCATTAAATCGAACCCATGGCATTTGAGTCATAGGTCAAAATAATAAAAAAATATCGTAATCTATTGAGATACCTAACACGTAAAAGTATATTATTTTAAATGAGCTAACACAGATCTTCGTAACTTGTTAAATTCAATGACTATCCAATGACCAACTAATGTAATTTCATTAAGTCTTTTGCTTTTTTCTTCTTTGAAAGAATGAATGTAAGATATGCTGATTGCATTACATATTATTATTTTTAGAGAAGTAATTAAATGTTTAGCAATGAATAAATTTGGTGAAACAGCATTTAAATAATTTGTTCAGCACACAAAAAAATTGTTTGCAATTAAAAAAATCAGGTAGCAATCCTTGTTCCGCAAATAATTTTGATAATTGATCAGTCATGAATGATTTATCAGCAGAGAAATCATATCTATAAGCAGTGTGTTTGATTGGTATGCATATTTAAAACATGGAATTGGATTGCGTTTTTGTTGAAAAATTGGCAATGTACGTTATAAAGTGGGGTAAAGATACACGGCACATTTATGTATTATGAACAAATCCGATGTTTGTTAATATATGTAGGTTAGAAGACTAAACCCGCCTTAGCCTTCGTGGTTATGTTTTTATAACCACCCAAACTACTTTTATATGCAGCTCAAAATGAATTTTTTTGCTTACTCTCTGAGTGCTTACCAAAATTTTATTAATCAGGAGCAGCTCATTGCAGCTTATATAATTAATATGCTGTACAAAAATAATTATAGCCATCCAGAAAGACATAATTTGCTGACTGATTTTGGAATATTTGCTGGCGATGAGTTGCTGATCAATTAGCTATTTCTGCTCACAGAATTTATTTTTCTGCTCACAAAAATACGAATACTATGCTAACCATTTAAACAAGACACTTATTTTTATAAGAATACTAGCTGTCCCGGCAGACGTCGTCCTGCCCGGTAAAAAATAGGGGTTTATCGTAGAAGGGTGAAAATTGAGGATTGTATGTATTTTTGTATGTTGTATTATAAAAAAATAAAAATTAAAAATTTTGTCTAAAAAATTAAAAATTTAGGGGTGGACTACCCCTAACATTTAGGGGGATGAAAATGGATGTTGGCCGATTCTCAGACCTACCCAATATGCATACAAAATTTCATGAGAATCGGTCAAGCCGTTTCGGAGGAGTATGGCAACGAAAACTGTGACACGAGAATTTTATATATTAGAAGTTGTTATTTTGTATTTTTATATCTTTATATATAAAATTCTAGACGCGGTAATTTATTTTATTTAGGTTTATTAGACGTTTCGGCCGCTTTTCAGTGGCCGTGGTCACGGAAGACAAAGATGACATTTATCAAACGTGTATTGTCAAAGTTTTTATTCAGCCTACCGCCAACTTGTTCATTTTAATTATTTAGTTTTAATTTTGTTTATGGATATTATTTACTCTATGGGAGCCTAATCTTACAAAAATAAACGTCGGATAAACCTAAATAAAATAAATTACCGCGCTTAAAACCGTTAAAACGTAGTTTTATTATGTGTACAAGTCGCGAAAAGTTAAGAAAATATTATAAAATTCTAGAGTATAGTATTTGTCGTTGAACTCCTTCTAAGCCCATAGACCGCTTTTTGATGAAACTTTTTGTATGTTTGAATGGTTTCCTGGATGGTTAAGGTTCAGAATTGAATTGAAAAATTAATAGGTGGCGCAGGAATCAGGTTTCAGAATTTTCATGATATTTTATTTGTGTTTAAGTGGGTCTCGGGATGGTGTAGATTCACAATTAGACACTGGGCGGTGCTCGAAATAGGTCCAAGATTTTAATATAGTTTATAAATAAGTATAATATCAGCCCATAAATACCCACTCCTGGGCTCGGAGCTCCCATTATAGGGAGAACGGACGGTATACCCGCCACGCTTGTCCTAGTCGGCTTGGCAGGTTTGAAACATAGGTTATCTTGACGTGCAGGTTGCATCACGATGTTTTCCTTCACCATTGCTAGCACGTGGTAATTGTAACTATATGGACATTAGGTCAGAAAACTGACTTAGAGGTGCATGCGATCCGAACAGGATCAAACCCACACCCTTCGATTTAGGGGTGCATGCGCTAGCCATTACGCTACCACGACTTACAGTTTATAAAATCACCTATTTATAAAAGTGTTATTTAATTGTAGATGCACAGTACATTATACATACATACACATACATACTACCACATAGTGGTAGATATATAAAATGACTTAAATACTAGACTAATCTTTATTCTCTATCTCGTAAACATGTCTTCTCAAGATTTTATCATGTACTCTGTTTCTCAGTTGTTCTCATTAAGTCTCTATTGGACCTTTACAGTGGAGTACTGAGTATTAAATTTTCACAGATTTGTATTAAGAATCTGTCAAGTGTCAAAGTAACATGGCAGTATCTCGAAACACATCAAAAATATGATTCGACAACACTGATATTTTAAAGCCATAGCCATGTTTCATAGCATAAATTGCATCACTTGTCTCTTTCACACGAAGACAAATAAATCGCTTTCTCCCTCGCTGAATATTGTAGAGCTTATGCGATAACCACATATTTATACGTGAAAGAAAGAGATGGGTAACAGTATTTAATTTCATATTTTTGTAGCTTCGTGATCTAGTTTTTTGTTTTATTACAGCAACATAACAAGATTGATTTGTCTGATAAAGTCTATCGGTCATAATAATAGAAAGTTAGAATAAGCTTGAACGCTCGTAATAATAGATTAAGAACGATAAATAAGCGTTCAAACTTTTTTTTTTTTTTTTTTGAGGCGAGGGAAAATGACTAACCGATTTACGCACTCTCTGGGCCGTCACTAGGAAACGGCACGAATCCACGGGGGGCGGTAACGCTAGCAATTGTATGCTCTACTTGCGCTCCGTCCGGTATGGACTACACAGAGGAGTGTGGAGACTCCGAGTGATGCCGCACGGGCGAGCAACCTCAATACCCACTAAAAACCCCCTCCTCCCTTCGCGGCCCTGCGCTTTGATGTGAAGGAAAGACTGAGATGTAGAACATAGTTACGCAGCAGTCGATCCAGCGCATAAAGTGCTGAAGTGTGCCCTGGGAGAACACACTCCACTACGAAACGAGGGTAGTTGTTAAGTCCCTTGCTTTACCTAGTAGCTAAGAGCCCCCATCGTTCCGGATCCTACCTCAGGGAGGGAAGTAATGCGCGTACCTGCCTCTCCGGGTGCCGGCTGAAGGCCGGCGACCTCGAGAAGAGACCGTAGCACGTGCCCTAGGACTTCGCTCCCTATCCCTTTCTGCGGCCTCTTTCAGAGACATAACTGCCTCACAAAAAGAAACCGCAGTATCCCAGCGGTCGTCGCTCTGCAACATGGCCGTTACCAAGTCGCCGAGCGATCCGACGGCTCCTAACTTTGTCTCGAGCTCGAAACGCTGCGGCGCCCAGGCAGCGCACACGACAAGCGTATGAAACGCCGTATCGGGTGCGCCACACTGTCGGCAATCCGGAGAAGGCAAGCAGCCCACAATGCGAAACAGATACTGATCGAAACAACCGTGTCCGGTCAGTATCTGCGTCGTCCTGAAGGTGAGGGTACCGCTAGTGCGGTTAACCCATTCCTCCAGTTGTGGCCTGATTGCGTCCACCGTAAAGCCGCCGGCCGCAGGGTGTTCGAGGTCACGAGACCAGTCGACGAGGCAGGAAGCGGTTTCCCGCTTCCTGACCGTCTCTATCTCGACTTGACAGAAGGTCAGTCCTCTAGCTAGGGCATCCTGCTGGGTACGACGAACCCTGGACAGGACGTCTGCCTGGAGAGGCCAGGGCAGCTCGCCTGCCAAGAGTGTCGCCGCCGTCCAAGACACTGTACGATACCCCCGTATGGTTCTCACGGCCAGAACCCGCTGCGCCCGGTGCAGCAGGGTTCGATTGTGGCGGTGAAGCGAATCGAACCAGACGGGGGCACCGTAAAGGGCCATACTCCTCAGGATGCCAGAATATAGTTTCCGCGTCGCACCCCCCGGCCCCCCCACGTTGGGAAGAAGCCTTGAGAGTGCGCCCGCGGAACTCACAAGTTTGGGAACTAACTGCTCAAAATGCGCTTTGAACAGCCATTTCCCGTCTAAGACTAGCCCAAGATATTTCATCTTGGGCCCTACGCTAATCGCCACCCCCTGGACTGTAACGGACAGATCCGGGGGTGGATTACGAAACTTCCTATGGAACATGATGGCCTCCGTTTTCGCGGGGGAGACCCTCAAGCCCAGCCTAGCTATTCTATCTACGACTATCGCCAACCCGTCGTTGGCGACGTCCACGGACTCCGCGAATGACGCGGCGCGTGCCGTGAGTAGGGTGTCGTCCGCAAAGCAGATCAGCCCCACCCCGGGCCGGACCGTCACCCGAAGGATCCAGTCATAGCCTACGTTCCAAAGAATCGGCCCGAGCACCGACCCCTGTGGAACGCCGCACGCGACACGTCGCCGACCTAGCTCGTGATTGACAGACTCACCGCCCTCCCAAAGGATGTGTCGATCTCGCAGATACTCGCCTAACAGCCTCGTGAGGTACGGGGGGACTCCGTGTGCACGGAGCCCCTCCCTGATCGTCTCATGAGGGAGGCTGTTGAAGGCGTTCGCTATGTCTAGCGATACTGCAAGAACGACGTCCTTCGCTTGGACGGCTTCGTCCGTCACCGTTCGCAGCGTCTCGAAGGCGTCCATCGTGGAGCGCTTCCTCCGAAACCCGAACTGCGTATCTGATAGCCCCGGTAAGCGTTCAAACTTACTGTAACTCTTTATGAATCAGACCGTACAACTTTAAGAATAAGGTTCCAAGGCATTTGTCTTAGTTTTGACCACGCTAATGTTTACAAAAGATCTTCTCTTTTATTGTCTATGTGTCCTTAGAACAAAGTATTTTCATCTTAAACTAATATAAAAAGCTGAAAAGTTTGTTTGTTTGCTTGAGCGCGCTTATCTCAACAACTACTGGTCTGACTTAAAAAATTCTTTCAGTGTTATTATCGAGGAAGACTATAGCCTATATATCATTACGCTAATATTAATAAGAGCTGAGTACCAATAAAAAATGTTTCAAAATCGGGGGGCTTTTTTAACTTATTTTTTTGAACTATTCCACGCGGATGAACTCGAGGGCAGAAGTCTTCCAATCAAACAAGGGCTGGGTGTCCTAGACCAAAGTAATTGTGTAACAAAGAATCAAATCGAGTTGGAATATAGAATCTCGCAGCAGTTCGGATTTTTTATTGGCAGGTAGAAACAACGTACATGTTACAACTAAATTTTGCCAGTAATTAATTACTCATATCAGATAATCTAACAGATATGAATCAAGCGTCTCCGGTCTCAGGAAGTGGGATGTGGCTGTTGACCTTGACCCGATTTCCACATTTATGTAGTAACATTACCAAAGCTGTAATTTAATTATCGTTATTTTTTTTTACTTAGAGATTTATGTTATTTTGTGTATAGTTTCATATATATATATATATATATATATATATTAGGGTGGGTCAAAAAAATCATATTTTTAACAAGTGACACGGAAAAATGGGTTGCTAGAAACCTTAAAATTTTTTCACTAAATGTGATTTCTTAATTTTAATAGGAAGATCCTCCAGGTCGCAGTTATTAATTTTTTTCTCAGTCCAATAGAAAAAAATCATACCTCATCATTAATTGATTGTACAGAAAAATGTTTACAAAGAATTTTGTAGGAAATTTATTTTTTCTATAATCAAAAACTTTTAAAATCAGTACACATAAAAGTTTGTTGATGAATATCTTTTGAGTGCCTAATTTAATCGCTAAAAGATAGGATACCAATTTTATAGTGCAGTTAATTTCCTACAAAAAATTGTATTGCGCATTTTATAATAGTTATTGTAGAGTTATAAAATTGAATTTTTTTTTTAAATAATCAAACTTACGAGTTCGGAATCAAAAATCTCCCAAGTTATTAACGTAAAAAAATTATATACTAATTAAAATTATTAAATCATTAAAATATTATCATGCAGTTACTTTTAAGAGGGGTATTCCAAGTTTTTTGTTTTTTAGCGACTTATAGGGGTTAGGTACCTACTTATATTGTCAAATTTGATCAATAAAAATGGTGTACTTAACAATGACGCATATGACGATTTCATAAGCATTCTGTATTTGCTTAAATGTCTACAGGATGCTAGAAGAGCTGTTTATAAATGAGAACATAACGTAAACAGTTCACACCAAAACAGCTTAGTTAAACCACATTCAATCAATTAAAATGCAACAGACAGAACTCGGCAAGGTTGAGACGCCTTTCGAATCACTTTATTATGTATCATGGTGAGTTCTTTAACTTCATACATTACACAGCTCACCAAAAAATATTTGTTGCCCTAGATATCTTTATGCTTTCTTTATTTTCAATTAATCTTATATATAAAAATGAATCGCAAAATGTGTTGGTAAGCGCTTAACTTGAGAACGACTTTACCGATTTTTATGAAATTTTGTGTGTGTTGAGTGGGTTCCCAGATGGTATAGATTCGCAATTAGAACTGGTAGGTGGCGCTGAGAGCGGGTTCTAGAAGCCTCCTAATCACCTGGACCGTTTATAGTGATTTTGTTTTTGTGTCATGAAACAAAGTCTTTTAGGAATTCAGAAAATATGGCGGTACGAAGTTTGCCGGGTCAGCTGGTAATAATAATAAAATCTTTATTACACAGCCATTACATCTTTACTATGTTACATACAAGTAAAAGTTTCAAAAGACAGAATATTCAAAGAAACGCAAGCTCTGAAGCCAGGCGATTGTCCCTCCACTAGGAACAAACTTGAGTTACAGTTAGCATTGGCATCCATCCGACTGCAAGAAATTTCTTGTAGTTAAAGGCTAATTTAGTTATTAGCTGTAGTTAATAGCCTTTAACTAACTACAAGAAAATTCTTTAACTAAATACAAAATTCTTTCTTCTTTTTTAATAACGATTTAGGTGTGGAACGTAACGTTCTAATATTTACAATATTTTGAATCATTTGCAGCGCATATATATTAATGAACTCGACTGTACATAACTACTGGATTGACATAGTACAGACGCTGTAGGCTGCGCATGGCGTGACGTTGTACGTAACCTACGACTACACGCCACATTCCTTTCTGACAGTCTATCTAAACGAAACCTTACGACGTCTCATGTGTACTCCTATATACTTCAAAGAGACCAATTAACCTGCAGGCGATCATTTAAGCTAATCAATCAACTTTTGGCATACAATTATGTGCGGTAAGTGATTTATGGCCCGTCCCTATATCGTACTAAACATTCATTTCCGACAGTACTGCTTTAAATTTAACGTCAAATTTCTACGAAGTGTGAGGCAAGTAAATGAATAGTAAGATAATATAGGAAGGAACTGGTCATTTAAGCATTAAAAACGATAGTAGGGTAGTATTATTGATGTTTTATTGTTTTTATCTAAATATCACATCGCAATCATATTGATGGAGGAAATTTGGAAAATTGATTCACCTCTTGAATCCATATATGAAATGTCATAACTTTTTTGTTTTAAGGATAGTAAACTAAAAACAACATATGGAGATTTGACTCAAGTACAATTGCTAATTGTATTAAATATTATAATTTTTAGACAGAACGTAGTAGTGAAAAAACCGTGTACACCGTAACTGATTTATTTCAATTGGGACTGTTCACTTTTTTTTTAATCTGGCTACTTGAAAAACTATTTCGAGGAATAGGGTCCCTAATCATTTCTGTCTAGTTAAAATTTAAAAAAACGTACGATCTTCTTGTATTTTGTAAGAAATGCGTTTGACCTTTATTTGACCTTACTAAATCCAATCAGGTGGGCCGTCTGCCTGCTTCAGGTGTAAAAAAAATTCTAGCTGTACATTATTTGATTTAAGTTCTGTAACACGGATTTTCCCTAAAGAACACTAAAAAATTTAACGATAACTATAGAAAATAATAATAATGGTTGAACACGAAAAATTATAAGCCTAGCGACAAAAAACACTAAAATGATCACGATACGTAATGAGTAATGACAGTGACATTTAAATAAGTAGCACAGATTACTATGATTATATATAGATAAAACTTACTTTTATTATTTTTGTTTTCTAGGCAAAGAAATCAATGTAAACTTGTCCCTTATGACGTCATCGGAGAAATATTTTTTAAAACGAATTATAAAAAAACTAACGCTTAAAATACAAACATATTCAAATTAGTATCTTAAAATACCCTATTTTACGTAATAAAAATATAAAATCAGAGGGTAATTTTTTGTGAACAATCCCCATTGAGTGTGCGCGGATCCGATTTAAAAAACCCCCGGATACTCCGTACTCACACAACCACTGAAGATAATAATATAATTTTGTTGCCTTCTGTTGTTGTGTAAGTATTTATACAATAATAATAAATAAATACAAAAATAAGTTCTTCAAAACTTATATCTAAACACTATGTCCGCCTGTGGCCTCAGACGTATATACCTTGCACATATCTTGAAACCAGCTCAATCAATCACTCTCAACCAATTCGTTACTCTTCAGGGCGGTTGCCATTTAATATAAATGCATCAAATTCTGCATTTGCCAGAAATCCATTATTTCTTACATGTCTGTCGTTTTAACAGCGCAACGAAACCCGGCCACAAAATGGCGGCATCTTCCATGAACCAAAGAGAAATTGGGGAGACAGAGATAGATATACATACATACCAGTATACAAAAAGAGATGGAAATATCTATGTATCAAGAATGTGTGTGAAATTTGAACAAGAGATGACGGTACCATGACTTAGTTTTGTATTATAATGCGATGCACACCTACAATATTTGCCTTCTTACAAAGGAAGGTAACTCTCTTTATTCTTTGGCCTTATCCCAATCATTGGGGGTCGGCAAATATGTCTTTCAGATCACTATTCCTGTATTCTGGTATATGTTCGTCTTCACACCACAAATCACTATATCATGTTTTACACAATCAATTATTTTTTTGTTCTATCTTGACATTTGCGTCTCTTAATCTTCCAGTTACGAAAGAGTATTATTGTCACATGATTTTACTCCCTCTTTATTACATGTTTGTATATTTGTATATCAAATATTTATCTCATTCTCTTGCTATTCTACTTCTTCACAATACGCACGTTCTTACAATTTATAATAATAATTGAGTCACACCAAAGCAACGCAGTTTTGCGTAACATACAACATGTATAATATTGTTTTCGAGTCCTTCTCTCATGGAATCAAGCAACCGTTGAAAGTCATGTGACATTGAATGGGGCTAACTAGTAGCCATTATAAATATACCTTGTGACGAATCTGAAGGTTGATTCAATGTACGATTTATATATCTGATTAATTTTGTGTAAACCATGTTTTCGTCGACATACAAACTTTAGTTGTAGCGTCTCATTATCAAAGAGACAAACAACAATAATAAATACTCTTTATTGTACATTAACCCGATCTCAGCGCCACCTACCGGTTCCAACGGGATAAAAAGTATCCTATGTTCGTCTCCTGGTTCTAAGCTATCCCCCGACCAATTTTCAGCCAAATCGGTATAGCCGGTCTTGAGTTATAAATAGTGTAACTAACAGGACTTTCTTTCAACTATGTAGATAAATAGTAACAGATAATTTCTTGGCATGCAGCTTAAACTCATGCTAATAATAATAAATAAATAAATATGTAGGTAACGGTAACCACTTTTCATCAGTTAGGCCGTCTTCAAGCAATAAAAAAATCTACAAGACAGTATTTCGTTGTCAGTCTAAATTCAATATACCTAACTTTTACTAGAATCCCTATTTACCACATTCTGCAAACAATCGCAATGTTCTTGACCTATGCCCGAGATACATTGGTGTGCCAATAACCCAACCGTTGCATAACCTTCCATTATAAAGCCATCATTAACCCGTCTGGTAAACCGATCTAGTGGTCGTAATTGCCTTTTAATATTCAAATTTGTTACAATAAGCACATAATATAAAACGTCGCATCTATATGCATAGGTATATTATAATCAATTGCTGTTCGTTACTCTCGATACAATTCAAAACTTGATCAATTTGATTTTTTTTGTCAAATCCGGTATGGGCGACGAGCTTCCAGCGCTGCTCTGTCCAGGTCGGACGTTCTTAGAGTGTGTGCAGTACCGTGTCACCTTCGCCCGTGTCACAATGGTGGAACTCTGACGTGGGCTTCCGGGCGAGGCGACACAGATACCTCCCGAAGCAACCGTGCCCGTGCGGACCTGTGTCAGTTTGAACGTCAGGGTGCCGTGACAACCTCCTAGCCATTCTTGCAGGACAGGCCTCATCGCCTCAATGGTGATGGGGTCCACGCTGGGGCGTCTAAGGCCATCTTCCCAGACCCACCCACACGGCAACCTGGCGGAGCTCCGACCGCCACGCCTCGATCTCACGAGGCGCGGGTTTGGTGCCCCTGTCCAGGGCCTCTTTGCGCTACGTATACAGTGACGCTAGGACTCTGGCTTTCAGGTCCCATGGTGGGAGACGGCAACACGATCTGGCTCAACAAGGCGACGATAACATAGGTCTTGCAAACACCGAAGTACATAATATGCCAACACGAAGCAAACTGTAAAATTTGTTATTATCAATGACCACGCTATTGTAAATAATTAATTAAGCTTTAAAGATAGCGATGATTGTAAAAATTAATAAATAAATTAATTAAATTGTCAGAATTTCTTCAACAGTGACCTATTCACTTTCAATTAGTCATAAATCAACAATACTTTGGTAATAATCCACTGTCTTATTTCATCTAAGTTATTAAGCTTAACCACACATCAATAATCCAATCTTTATGATCTTTGATTGCTTGACGTGACTTTTGCCTGTCAATAAATAATCAAAATAAAATACATGAACACGTATTGAAAAACGATTTACGCATTGGTTTTATCTAATCGTCTTTACGCAAGATTACCAAATGTACCTCGTGTACAATAGCCGGGTTAAGGGGTTAAAGTAAACGAAAGTTGCGCACGCGCATAAAATTGTCAATATTTGACATTTCACAAAGATCAAAGGTGCGCTTGTAAAATAAAATGTTTTATGGCAGAAATCCTATTGTTTGGATCTATGGTGCAATATTACGGTACACGTGGGCGAAATTGACATGAAAGTTCGAACACGTTGTACGGTGTTGAAGACACTTACATTTGATACAAATTATGTAGATTTAAGTCCTGTTCTACTATTGATACAATATAGATTAGGACATATGTTGCAAGCAATTCTAAAATCTTTGCATATAAAAGAGTAGGCGTTAAATATTTTTTTTACTTTATAATGGAAATAATATTTCTTTTTCTCTTTGATATTTCCCTTCATTATTAAGAATCTATAATATTATAAAATTTTAAACATGCCGAGTCTGTACATTGAAGCTATTTAAAAAATACAACTGGAAAAGACTATATAAACGACGGAGAACACCATGCAATTTTATAAATATTTCTTGTCTGTTTGTTTGGGATTCACCTAAAAACTACAGGGCTGATTTCGATTTGTTTTCACTGATTTCATCCTGGGAATTGCTCGAGAATTTTTCTGGGAATGATTTAAAATGGGCAAAAAAATGGAAGTTCAATGCGACTTTTTCACTGACCGATAGTAAATTTTATGTAATAAAATGTGAACTGACCAACGGTCTGCCCAGACAGGCATTTCACCCCGTGGTCCTCCCCCATTGTATATAGATGGCCAAGCCAGCGCAAGCGATGTGCGTTGCTCTCGCTTATTATATATTATAATGGGCTCGTCCACCAGCTCTTCGATTTCGGGATATTTTCAGATCGGCCAGTTGCCATCGCTTCCCTGTGTCGGACCGAGGATCTTTATATATTTATGTGAAAGTGGTTATATTCATCTATTGACATTTGCAATACCAGGAGCGAAGCCAACGCGTTGCCAGCCGTTAGAAAGGGGTAGGGTGATGGAATAGGTGGATAAGACAGAAGGAATGGGATAGAGTGGATAGGATAGGAGAAAACAGGAGGAAGTGGGCCAACTGAACTCTTATTTGTCGTACTAAACACGATTTCACGTCCATATTCTGTGAGAGCGTGGTATCATAATGATTGGATCCGGGCCCTAAGAGCTATAATCATAATAATGATACCAGCATAGCTCTACCACGCCCAAAAATAAATTACGAGAAAAGAATAACAGGTTTTTTTATTATTTTTTTATTACAGGAATTCAGCAGACAGGCAGAAGGTCCACTTGATTTAAAGCGGTTACCATCGTCTATGGACATTTGCAACACTAAAAGTGCTACAAATGTGCTGCTGCTCTCTTAAGACAGACTGAAACCTGGTCACTTATGCCGAAACATAACACAAGGTCGTTATGGCGGCATACTCTAGACCAGGGGTGGTCGCCATTCAGTCTAGCAAATACCCTACCATCTGGCTGTGGGTCGTTTTGTCGCCTCTTACGACAGGCCGCCCGGCCGCAGGAAATTGTATTGTTTCTTCGTTCATGTACGGATAATATATGTATATATAAGTAGATAGTACATTCATTTTTCATAAACGCTGGTACGATACTTCCTCAATCAAGTGTCACTCGGGGTCAATTTTACAATGGAAACGCACCTGAATAACAGTGTTTAAGTGAACGCGCAATTATGTAGTGGTCGTGATAATTTATGCATTATTTGCGTAATAACTCTCAGTTTTAATGCTCGTAACTGTTAGGTTGTGGTATGCGGGGGGCGCTTCCCGTAGTTTTAAGGTGGTTGTAGTAGTAAAACTACATTGTCCCAATATGATTGACATCTTTATTATCGTGTTTAACAATATACACAACAATATACATATATTAATATTAAATAAAAAAGACACATACATATTATATATCACTCACCATTTTTAAAAAAAACTGGTTCGGGAACATTATCTCACTTTATAATAAATATTTAATATCATATAACATGTACATTTATTTATTAGTTTATTTGTATATTAATATTACGTATATTTGTAGATATATATAATATAAATATATTATGTATTAATACTATTATTTATATTGTATAGCTATTTATTTATTTATTTTACGTATTAAAGTATTATTATTAAGTATTACATAAGTAGAATCAGTTTTATTAATTATTATTTTATTAACCAACCAAATTAGGTCGTTTTTTGTCTTAAATCAAAGGGAGGGTTTGCAATGAAAATCAGCGTTGTGTCGGATATAGTTCCGGCACGGCAATATGCTGAGTGCAAACCTTGAGAATTACCAAGAAATGTAATTGTGTCGCTATTCTTGCAAATAAAGTTTCTTTCTTTCTTTCTATTGTCGTGGCTATACACATATTAATTATGTATTAATATTATATATATATATATATATATATATATATATATATATATATATATATATACCAATATGTGTTATTGATTATTTACTTTTTTTATATTCATTTTAGCTATATATATTGTGTGATATTTATATATCCTATTATATGTGTATTTAATCAGCACACCACCGTCATACACTTGCGAATTTCCTGTTCATAAAATCCATAGCCCGGGTTGTCTGGAAGAGATCGCTCTAAAGCGATAAGGCCGCCCATTGCTCCTACTTTTACTGTTTAATGTTACTAATGTAAATTGTTTATACTATGTGTATTTGGTGAACAATAAAGTGTTTTCTATTCTATTCTATATAGACACATAATTATCTTATGTAGCGGCATCTTGTCATGTAGGATTAACAGTAACTTTTTCATTCTTAATAATGCTAACTTGTTTGATTGATTGTAAAGAGGAGTTTTTTATACCCTTATAACACGCCTCGTCGTCACCCCGTCGCAGTCCACTGCTGGAAGTAAGCCTCCCCAAGTCGGCGCCACTCATCCCTGTCTTCTGATTTCCTCATCCTGCGCCTACTGGCGACCTTGCACAGGTCTCCACTCCATCGACCATCGGTCCTGCGGCTGACATGACCGGCCCACTGATCACTGTCTGATCTCATCCATAAGAGAATCACCCAACATTGCTCGCCCCATAGCCCGTTGAGCGACTTGGGACTTGTGGACCAATCCTACCGTCGGTGTCCATGTCTCGGCCCTACACGATATTACACTCCTATATTATGCAATTTCGACTTCATATACAGTAATGTTCTTCGGCCAACTGATTCTGAACAATAAATAAACGCATTCAAGTTGCGCAGTAGTTGCGCGATTGTCGTACAATGATGCGATTTCACGGCGATTTGGACGCGATGATTCGTTGTTCAGTTTACGCTTGTTAGTCGATTATTTATCTGTGACCACCTTTGGTTCGTTTGTTTTTGATATAATTTTAAGGGCTTTAAGGCCGAAGTATCGGAACGCTTCTGGTAGCCTTCGGGTGGTCCTCAGTAACTTTAAATAGCTGGTGGATTTCTTGGAGGAGCTGGGCTGGATGGTTTAGTCCCTCATCTACCTTCGTACGGGAAATACACGATACATCGTCGAGTTGTGGATACGACCCGCTATTTACTAATATAATAGAATATTCTTTATAGCAAACAAGAAAATAATACACATGAGTTAACAATCATATTACAATCGGCGGTCTTATCGCTAACAGCGTTTTCTTCCAGAAAACATTCTGGAGATAGTTTCACATTTCTAGTAATGGGTCGGTATTCAGTGCGCATAGTTTAAAATATATACAATCATATATTCTTCTCTGTCGTCACACTTTTGGCAGAGTGGTCGTGGTCCTCATGACAGGGGTGGTGGCAAGCTTTACAATTCGTCGCCATTCTTCTCGGACTGTAGCTTGTCTCGTGCATTCATGGAGTGGACCATTTAGTGCGGTTTTGATTTGATCGGTCCAGCGCATTGGTGATCTACCGCGCGCCCTCGTGCCCTCTATTTTGCCCTGGACTACGAGTCGCTCCACTGACGTGTCCTCTCGTCGTGTAATATGTCTAAGGAAAGTGAGAATACGACCTTGAACGATGGAAAAGAGACGCTGTTTTATGTCGAGTTCTTCAAGTATTGAGACGTTGGTTCGGAACTGTGTCCAGGCTATGCGAAGCATTCGTCTCCAACACCACATTTCTAAAGCGTCTATCTTCTTTCTCTCACTTTCTCTTATAGTCCACGTTTCGGCACCATAAAGGAATATGGGAAACACTAGTGCCCTGACAAGTCGCACAATCATATATACAATATACATATTATTAATAGTAAATAAAAATACACATACATATTTATATACAAATATATGTAGTACATATATTTGTATATAAATATACAAATATATGTAAACAGTAGTCGAAATTTGTAAACAGTAATTTATGTACGAGTTATATACACATACATAAATTACTGTTTACAAATTTCGATAGTGATCTTTGAAAAGTGTATTAAAAGATGTAAGTGACTGAATTTCTGATGCCGATTTGTAATGCACTCCACAACCTTACATACATACATATTGTCACGCCTGTTTCCCATTGGGGTAGGCAGAGACAATGGATCTCCACTTGTTACGATCTTGACAAACACTTTTCGCTTCATCAACTTTCATTAATCTTCTCATACATACACGCTTATTTAAACTACTTTTTATCTGACCTTTCTTCAATCTTCAAAATATCTTTAATTTGATCATGGTGAGTACGTCTTGGTCTACCGGCACCGACTCTTCCAGTCACATTGCTATCATATACTTGCTTTGTTATTCTGCTATCATTCATTCTCTCTACATGGCCAAACCACCTTAACATTCCCTTTTCAACTCTTGTCACTACATCTTCTTTCAATTCACAACGCTCCCATATCACACTGTTTCTTATCATATCACTTATATTAACCTTACATATACTTCTCAAAGCTTTCATTTCAACTGCATTTATCCTACTTTCATGCTTCTTCTGCCACACCCAACTCTCACTGGCGTACATTAGCGTTGGTACTAATACCCCTTGATGGACAGCCAGACGTGCCTTTACAGACACTTTCTGGCTGTTTATAAAAGAGTTCAGCGCTCCATTCACCTTATTACCTGCCTGGGCAATAAAAGATTTCTGACAAAATTGCGCAGAATGTATTGGCGTCATTAGTCGCAGATTTGCTGATGATCTCAAGAGGCCTGTAGTACTTTCTTGAAAGAACTCAAAACGTTGCTTCAAATAGGAGGGCGTTTTGGGGTAAAGAGTATATTATACAAAAGGAATAAGATTGAGTATTTCGACGAAGGCGGAGAGGTTATAGTTGCAAGTCGATTCACGCGGATGTAGCGATGGATTTATAGCGGTATTTTTGATTCGATATTATTGTTATTTTTAAATAGGTTAAACATTGACAGATAACATTGTATATACACTAATGTAGCTATTAACGGCATTTTTATTGCTATACCCATATAAGACGCATTTGGCCACAATTAATAACTGCAACATTATCGCAGGTGAAGCCTGACGATTACAATTCTTCCATGACACTGCCTACAATTCATTCAACTAGTAACATTTATCAACATGTCATAGTAACAAAGCAAGCTGTCACTTACCGTTATTGCAATTTGTAGTTTTGATAAACGACCATCTGTCTGTTGGTATGTTACAAGCCTCTTATTTTCTTTCACTTTTGTTGAAGCTAATCAAATAAATAGAGATGTCGACATATTACAATGAATAATTCTAACATATTGACATATGAAAGAAAAGGCGTTGAAATAACAACTCATCATCTTATTCAACATTATTTGTAGATTTATCAAACATAAGCTGATTCAGCGGAAACAGCCGAATCAATCAAGCGACGCAAATATGCAACCCTCAGAAAGAGTTATATGTTTGTGCCGTTTGCTATCAAGACGCTTGGACCGTGGGGTCCTAGGGACATTATCCTCTACCAAAATTTATCAAAAAGACTCTTCATATGATCAGAAAGCTTGTGCTTACCTCGGGGAAATGTAGCCAGCATTCTGGGCACCTTACCTACAGAAGAAGGTGATCTATGCCCAGTATTCTATTTATAGTCTTGAGGGACTATGGGTAGAATACAATACAAATAAATTAAATTTTCTTTTTTTGTATTCGATCATTTATAATGTCTTGTTCTTTAATAAAATTAAACCTATTGTAAATAATCAATAATTAAAATAATATCTATCTAATAAAAAAAAACGCTGTGCGTCTCGGGACGCCCGACGGGGCAAGCTCTAGTGAGAGATAAAATTATTAGGAGGTATAAATATCATGATAAAAATAATTTATGATTTCGCAAAAACTATGCAAATAACTATAATATGTTATGTTAATAATTCCGCTAAATAAACCTGGGAGCAAAAAAGTTGAAGAATGTACAGTAACCAATAGAGCTAAGCCGTCTTTGGTTACTACAGAATCCATTTGACTATAATAGACCCATTGATTACGTTCGGAAATTGGCCTTGACAAAATATCAACCTACGTAAAACTTTAACTGCCGAATAAGTAAACCGATGCTTTCTCTCTTGTATCCGGCTGCTCGGGCATCGAACCGGACTCTCTGACTCATATACCTGACATCCATACCGCCGTGTCACTGACCGATGATAAGCAGTGAAAGTGATAACTGCTCGTTACATTCAAGCAGATAATCTCGATGTGATAACAACTGTTGGGACGTAGTATACTAGTACTAACATCGCACAAGATGAGAAGCGAGTACTATGGACGTTGCTACACCAGAGATGTCACCAACGCGCTGCCAGCATCGAAGAAAATTCATGAAAACCCTTTTCTTTTTTTAAAACCCATATAGTACCGCTGTGGGAAAACCATAGCTGACAGCTCATCCCCACGGTTGATTTAGTCCTGTACATGAGTGCCAATATAAGAAGACTATCGTGTTTATTGGCTTACTACGTTCATGTATACACTATATAGCAATAAGCACATATCAAATATGTGACTTGGAATCGAAAGTTCTTGGTCACTGCTGGAGCTCTTCCCAAGCCAGCGCCACTCATCCCTGTCCCCCGAATTCCGCATCCCGCGTCTACCGGCGACCTTGCGCAGGTCAACGGAAGGTCGAGGACGTTTACCGAGACGCGGTCTCCACTCTAGGACTCTTCTGCTTCATTGGTCTTACGACAGACTTGACCGGCCCACTGCCACTTCAACATACTAATTTTGCGAGCTATCTTGGCCATAAGAGAAACACCCAACATAGCTCGCTTCATAGCCCATTGGGCGACTTGAAACTTGTGGAGTAATCCACGTCTTGGTCAGGTTAGGACCAAGATTACTATTATTTATGAATTGCCTCTCTGATTACCCCTGATCTAGAGTTCCGGCATTAGTGGCGAGGTTCCAGTTTCCCGTATTACTAGCACCTTTGGTGTTGCAAGTGTCTTTAAGCGATGATAACCGCTTTGGTAGGCCGTCTGCTTGTCTTCTGAGCGCGTGCAATAAAAAAAATCGATTATAAGTATTTTTTTTCTTAATTGTGGGTTGGTTTCCATAACTACCAATTAATCATGTCATAGAAATACCCGACTCCGAATGTTGACTGGAATTGCCATATCGATCATAGACGAGGTCGACAGCAAATATAGCAATGTAATATAGGACCTAATCAAGGTTGTAGAGAAATCTAGGTTATCCAACATCCGTATCTTAGCATCCTGGACGGCTCATCGCGTGTTACGATATCGGCTGGTAAAACCTATTTCGACAGAACAATATTACGTTCTTAAGTATATGTTCACGTCGAAATAGTGAATTGTACAACTTTACAGTTACAAGTCCTTGGGGGTTTTCCAAGTTTAATTATTTCTACAATGACTAATAGTTCATTCCTAATAGCTTTTAGACCATTCATTTCTTTTTTTAAATTTGGATGAAGGAGTCAATGTGATCCATGTACAGTAATAATCCGCTTTGCGTGAGGCATGCGTTCCAGACTAAATCGCCTCAAGCGAAATTCGCCTATAGCGAAGTGAGATGAAATAACAAGCCAAGTAAATAATTAAAGTGCATAGCAGCGAGAGGTAGAGATTAAATGATACACAGTTTGCAGATGAGAAGTATTCACTGTCGAGTACTGATGTGAACTAATTTAACTTTAAGTACAAATATTAACAAGTCGTACAGCTAGTACAATATATCAACAGACGCCGGAGAGCCCCCGGCTCGATTCCTCTTACACAATCGTAAAACCCACCAATCCAAATCACTCATTACAGATATCAGTAGCCATACAAGATTAGCCTAGGCGTGTTGCTGGAGAGTTTCTCCGCCGCTTCTTCTCCTCCAGCTATAACACGTTGCGAAGCGGTAGTAATGATAGACTAGGATCGGCTCCGCCGGCGGAGTCGATGACGAGTCCCCAAATATTCACTTCAGCCTGTTGGCTTAGCTCATTCAGCCCTTTGCGGCCTGTTCCCAAATATAGAATCAATCCCCCGCAGCGGTCGAGCCGAGGTCGAAACTCCTGTGACGTGCCTCCTCGAGCTTGCTGCATCCGGGCTGAACGCCTCCGCTCCCACGGAGTCGGGAAGCCCCCAAAGCCCGGTATCGCTGAAACAGCCATCTGCGGCTATTCAGCTGAGTCAGCTCCAAAAAAAAAAGTACAATATATGGCACAGTGTGTGAGCGGGACGGATGATGTGCGAGCGAGATAGAGCAACTATTAATATGTGCGCTGCCGCGTTGCGCGTGCCATTAGCACAGCGTACATTGAATATATAAATACAGTCGTTCGTTGTCCGCTGCGATAACTAGACGTATGCAGCTCCCATAAGTGGTTTTATTGCAAAAATAAACAGAATAAACTTATTAATTGTGACAGATTTTTGATTAATCATGTAATTCTTAAAATTACATGAGAAATAGTTAGCTAATGTTTTTGAGTAGCAATTTGTTTGCGTTTATACAATTTTTAACACTTATAGTAATATAACTTTTATAAACTGAGAAGATTCACGCTGTTATTGGCTAACGCAATCACTCCACGAATCGAGCTTAGGGACCAATCAATCCGCATAAAGAGGGGTAAAGTAACGCGAATTTAAAAATCGCGTTATAACGAATCTCCGCTATGCGAGGTCGCGTAAAGCGGGATATTATTGTAAACATAAAATTAAATAATTTAATGTCATTGAATGTCATCTTGTTCTTTCAATTCGAAGCTTTTCAAGCAAATTAATTCAATTTAGTTGATCCGTCTCATATCAGCATTACTTTTCATTCATTTGCCCGAAAACTGGTCAAAATTTGACATAATCAACTATCCTATTGTAATTATAGGTACTTGTTTACAAAGAAACAAACATTATAAGCAAACGTAAAATGAAGGTAGTTTCATCTGAAGTGAACGAAAAGTAACTACTGTAACGGCTAGTGGTTTTAGAGCTAACCGGGATCTTCAATAAGAGACTGGTTCAGAGCATAAGTTTATATTAGCAATGAAGAGACACTTTTAAGATATTATGTTGTGCTCGCAACCCAATACAATTCTCTCTTCACTTGTTTTGGGAGGCATTCCACGATTGTAATTTAAAAGAAGACGAAAGAGACGACTAAGAAGTTTAGTCGTTACACTACGTCACAATTGTTAATTTCTTTTTATCTTTTATTTCAGATATCGTTCAACCAACATGCGTTTTGGAGTCAGATTTCGGTTTCAAGATAAACTGCGCTTTCAAAAAATCAGGTCTCTTCAGAGTTAGAAATCTAGGAGGTATCAAAGCTCACGCTAGTTTAGGTAAGTCTCTATGTGTATAGTGTCTCTATTAATAAATATATACAAAACTAAAAAAATTAAAAATAGACTTCAAACTTAATAGCAAAACATAAATAGAGGAAAGAATGAGTAAAATAATTTATTTATTATTATTTATTAACGACATAACGAGTGTCGGGGTGAAGGTAAGGAAAGGAATAATCCGGTGGTTGGGGCATGTGGTACGAATGTAGGATGAACGAATGACTAAACAGATATACAATGCAAAAGTGGATGGATGCAGAAGTCGCGGAAGGCCGCGACACACCTTCCATGATCAAATTGATCGTCTACTAGTAAAAGGTGATGTCAGGAGCCTTAAAAACAGACGAGCGTGCATGACAAGAGGTATGAATGTCAAAGAAGCAAGTGAGGTGTGTAAGAATAAGCCTAAATGGCGCTCTGTTGTTCGTGCCTACCCCGCAAGGGACCTGGCTTGAAGTTATGTATGTATGTATTTACGACAATGCAGAAATATTTATACATACCTTTTTTATGATAAGATTCAATATATTGGACACCGCATTTCCTACAAATGAGGTCGGCAAGTTAGCTTTATGCTGTGTTTGAGTTTCCTCCAGCATAAAGCTGAATTTCAGTACCCACCCCGCCTCATTGATTTATATATATTAGACCCATTACTATAGTAAATGTGCACAAGTAACAGGAAATATAATAAGACAGAGTAACACAGTATATGAAACATAAAAACAGAAAAGACAAACACGCGCACACAGAATAAAAAGAATCATTATATCCTATATAGTGATAAAAAATAAATGAAAAATTAAATTAAAAAATAATAGAAAATATATACGTAAACAGAGCTACAATAATTAAACACCAAACAGTACGGTAAACAATAATCTTATTACTATTAATTGAAAAAAAATCAATTAAATAAAAACAGAAAGAAACAATCAATTCAATGGACAACCTTCAAATCCTTAGAAAGTTTGAGTTGCCCTTCTTACAGATGAGTTTTAAATGAAAATATATTCATTATATAAAGAAGTCAAAACACCATATCTAAAAAAAGTTAAACATACCTAAGGTATCTAGAACTAACATTAGAAATATTTTCTAGAACTTCTTGAAGACGGTGCTGTTTTTAATTGGCTTGTGTTTAAACGCCTACCAGAAATGCACCTATTTTACTACCAATAAATTCGAAATAGCTTCCAGAATGGATAAATGCTCACCAAATTGTGTTTCCAGAAGTATTCTAGAAATGAAGCTATTTTCCTTTTTATGCTATGCCATAAAAATATATAAACGCCTTTAAAGCTAATTTCAGACCAAATATTTTACATGATCGCTAAATAGATATTAGCAATATTTTGTTTCTCCACTTCCAATTTAGAATTTTTGCTGAGACAAAAAAGCAAATGGTCGAACGTAAAATTATTTTTAATACCAAATATAAATATTGCATATTCCAACACATGTTGCTTGTTTATTGTTTTATGAATTTGATTAAAACAGGGTGTGGTTTACATATATGTCTCCGGAATCATAAGTAATGAGCGGGGTAGCGGGGAGGTGGGGGAGGAAAACTCACCCCTTCTGCAACTCCTATGTGCGGGAAATGTATAGTTCCTGAGTTATTAATGTTTTTGTCAATCTAACCTCACTTCTGTTTTTCACTAATAAATAGTGAATGGTTACCAGTCGGTTCTGGCTTCTGGTTCTCGCTTTGGTCAACACAAAACCTAACCGACTGTTTAAAACTCCACATATTTAAATTTTCGGATACATACAGTCTCCTATTTCGATAAATCCCGTCAAAAAACGTAACAAAACGTCTCGGCGACAAAATTACACGATCATTGTCGTGAATTTCAAACTTATGAATTAATTGAATATGTATTTTTTCCACTCAAAACCAATTTCAGTTGTTATAAACAAGTCTTAAATATATTCCTAAACACATTAAACTGCAATTTTCGGTTTGAATGTTAGGTAGTGTAGTTTAGTAAAACAATATTTGGTGGGCATTTATCCATTTTGATAAGCAAAAAGAATTTAAATACAAAACATACAATTGTTCTGATGGGTGTGTATTTATTTTGGAACGTAAAACGTTGTTTTTCAGGCACTTCAGTATAGAGTGGATTAAATTTATATGAAGTAATATATTTTATTTGGTGCTTAGTCTAAGGGACAAAAAATATTTTTGGTGAGCATTTAAATTGTACCCTTTTTAATTTTGTTGTTGTTTTATGTTTTACTTGGCACCGAATTCAAAGTGTTGTAGGAAATAATATTTCTTTGCTTTTTAATTTCATTCGGATTTGTTTCTGTAAAAAAATCTACTTTTGTTTGAATAGCTTAAGATATAATATTTTAAGTGCCTGTAGAAATTGTACACTAATGGCAAGCGTATACAAGTTTTGCCTTTCGAAGAGTGTAGGCGCTCGACGCACTTCGACAAGGGTTGCTTTCAATTTCCCTGGGATCCACTTATCAAATCCTGACTTGATGTGTGTGACTACCTAAGGAGTATACTGTTAGGAATAAAACAAAATTTGAAAATCGGTTCACAATTGATGATAATTTTTTTGTTTTTAGTATGACGTGGATTTTGATTGTGTTTTAAAACATGCCTATAGACGTTATTAATTTATGATTGCAAATTTCATTACACTTTTATGTAAAGAAATGTAAAGACTACTCTTCAATGCTTTAAGAGCATTTAAAAATAATTATCGTTAAAAGTATTTTTGAAGTTTAACCTAATCTATTTTTTTCATACTACAGGTCATCCGGCTCAAGCAATAGTATTCTTACCCCGTTCCTGCGCTTTTGAATTTTGAAGATATGAATTTTAAAAAATCCAATAAGGACAATCGTTATATTTATTGGAGTCATGTATAACGTTATTTCACATGTTTATACAGAAAACAAGTACCTATATAAAGTGAAGTTAATTTTTTCCCATTCCAGGTTTCAGTTTAGGAGACGAGCTGGGTTTTGAGCAGTCCCTGACAAACCAGGACCCGAGCCGACGGCGTTCCGTCAACGTCAAGAATGGCGTACCACCAAACCTTATTGCCGAAGTCAAACCAACAGCTAAACAAGAGGTTAGTTCAAATGTTTCACAATAATTACACTTGTATAGAAATATAATTCCCTTAATGGAATAAAATTTAACTTTATAAATATTAATCACATATCCCATGTGGTGTGGTGGTGTTTAGATGATCTAGTTTGCTAATATCTTGTGTTTGATTATCAAATAGAATAACCTTTTAAACGAAGTTTCGTATGTTTGGGATGGGTCCCAGAGTTGTCTATTGTACAAATATCTACACTCAATATAACACAAGCGAAAGCTTGGGCTTAAGCTCTTAAATATCGCTGGAAGGACAGAGTATAGGCTGATCTGTCGGAACTAGGAGCCAGTAATTGGCAAGAAACTGCACAGGACGGAGAAAAGGGGCATGCTCTCGTTTCGGAGGCCAAGACCCACTTTGGGTCGCTGAGCCAACGGAGTAAGTAAGAAAGCTCAGGAATATGTGGGTGTCCCTATGCCAAAAGTCTTTAAGTAGAAAACCTGTACAAAACGACCTTCAAAAACCTTAGAAGATCGTGGTCTCTAGAGTTAAGGTTTTTCTGGAAGGTATAGTGGACAAACAAAAAAAGTAATGCCAAAACATTTTCAATTTCAGAAACGAGGCAAACAAAACAGGATAATGATGCGCCCTGTAGCACCCGCACCTAGCAGACCAAATCCAGCTGCTATGGATAAGCTATCAACCTTACACCGCCGAGGCTCTACTACCATGCAACCCATAGTCGTTCAGGTCCCCACCATGGATATACCCAAAAGTCCAACAATAACGCAAGCCAAACCCATGCCAATGGGAATCCCACCGTTCAGACCTCTACCATCCAAAGAAGACACCCTTAAAGTCCTACCGATCACCTCATCAACACGGAAGAACTACACGCCTCTTCAGATCCCACAGTCAAAAGGACCAGGATTAGCTTACCAAAGTGAGATATATCCATCAAACAGTCAAATTTCCAATACTGTGTCCCATATGACAGCAGTGCATTTCGCACCATTCAAATCCCCTATAGTAGTCGATCCTCAAGTTACACCTACTATTAAGACCGTCCCATTCGTCCCTATGCCTATTTCATCAGCTTCGTCAGTCGCTTCAGTAGCATTATCACCTTCACTAGGTTTAACACAAATGAAAGCACCAAACATGTTTTCTAACCAAAAACTATCTTTCCAAAAAACCAATCCCATTTCTAACTTTTTAGACCCGGTTCCTCACCAAGTGCACCAAGTTGCAAACTACGCTTACAACACGAAGAAAGTAGATGATTATAATACTATCACTGGTTACGGCGATGATACTACGTTGAAGTTTAACAAAGAGGATATTAATGCAAAGATTGCTGAAATAGCGAAAGCAGGGAATATTTCAATGGAAGCAGTGGAAGCGGCTATAGCACTTCGGCAGCAGCAGTTGTTGAATAAGTACGCAAGTTTCCCGGTTCCTAGTTCAACAACTTCTACTACTACGTCGACAACTCAACAACCAGTTGGTGTGCAATTTGAGCCGGAACCAGAAATTGTAGTTGCGTCTGTAGCTCCGCGACCACAACAGCAAAGGTATGGGTTATTTAATTTTTCTGTGAAAAAGAGATCACAGAAAAATGTTTAGAAGATTAAATTTCTCCTCATATTTTAGTCTTTCGTCATAACGTTCACTAGTAAACTAAGATTTAGAGCCTCATTTCTCTGACTGATTTGAATAATTGACATCCAATACTGTCCCGCTTATTGACCTATTAAAGAAAATATCCTTATTATTTTTGAAGGTATCAGTAATAATACCTGATACGAGTATGTAGATGAGAAACAAACATTTAACTCCTACTTCCCCTATTTTTTATTTTATTTATGTGTTATCCTCAACTTCATTGTACAATTTAATTGTGTATCGGCATACATCTTTAGATTACTTATTTTCTGATACTGTAACATAATGTTCATACATACATACTTAGGTAGACATAATATGACGAAACTCCAAAAACTAATTATATAAAAATTATACTTTCCAGAATAGAATTTTCTTAAATTTTCGTTTCAAAGTTTTTCGAAAAATGTTAAGTTCAAAAGTGGTACCTATCAGTATTAATTTGATCAATCATTTTGTATTTTGTAAAATGTACTTTCTAAACTGCTTGTTGATAATGACATTCTAAAACATCCATTCACCGTTTCATTTTAGCTACTTTAACAACAGGACTGACTTTCTTCACTTGGAATTAAAATTTTGATTTAGCAGTTAACATATTTTTATTATCTAATAAAACTGTAACCTCATGTTTTATATGAGTCTAATAAGTTATAGGGCGTTGTAACTAGCCAAAAAGATTTTCAACTAGCCTGTTAGTATATATTTAATTATACTTCAGTACATTCTTCTTCCAAGCATGCAACAACATTTTTTTAGGTTTATTTATTCTCAAGAACAGATGGCTTTAAATGATCAGCCTTTTATATTGCCCGCCCATAAACGTATCATTATTGTACTCGAGTCTTCCCATTTTTTTAGAGGAACGGCAGTGTACCTACTACTCATTTTCCTTTATTGTCGGTACATAGTAATTGTACCAATATATATGTCACGTTAGAAAACTACTTCAATAGATCATGTATCCTTGCCAAGATTATGAACTCACGTCATTTGAAACCTATAAGATATTAGTGTATTAGCCACTATGCTATAAGGGTTACTAACTAATCTAAAGCTAATTAGTCTTTGTTCATCATGTTGTATCTAGTATTTAGAATCTATCTATAGGTTTATGAGTATTGAAATGGTATTTATCTACTTCTTCTTCAGACAATTAATGTCTGCTAGCTACTTTATTAAAGTTAAGCTAGTGTTATCTAGAGTTTATTGAATTTAGTTACTCTGATGACTTAACGACCCAAAGTAAGTCTTCGCCTCTATGACGAGTACACGTGAATTTCCCTTGTCCTGGGCCGTTTCTTGACAATCGGCCTGTAGTTTATTCAGGTCAGCCTCTACCTTGTCTGTCCAATGATATCGTATTGAAGAAGCTTACCAAAATTTTCCAGAATTCCAACATCTGGTAAAGTGATGAACGCACCAAAGGAGTATTACCCCGTTGGATATGAGAAGAACTTCGACGATCATTTCCAGTCGAAGGTCGATCTCCCGGATACTAGCTTCCATTGCGGCGATCAGAAGTATTTCCCCGGACTATATGGCGACGAAAGTCTTGGATGTATGGTAAGTAATAAAAAATATGCAGAGTATTTAAAATATGCAAAGGATTTAGACTTAAATAAAAGGGTTCTTGAGTGCCCACCAAGTTTGCCAACCGCTCTTGCGTGCGACCAAGCTTGCCATTATACTACGAGTATAGTATTGCTTTGCTTGTGGATATACAACTTGCGTGTTTGTCTGCTGATTATTATTGTTATTATTCCTCCTTGCAGATAAAAGCTATTCTAAGTTTATATAAGCCAGCTCTGTATTGAGTTTTATTTAAATCGGTTCAATAGTTTTTTGTTAAAATTGTATAAGTTGCAGTTTCGGAATCTATACATCTTTAATAATAATATGTCTTTTATAAATTGATCGAATAAACTCAACGTGGGCCCTCTAGTATGTATATATCATACTAGAGGGCCCGGTAAACTTTATCGTACCCTGAAAAATATACCGGATCCAATTGTAAATCTGAATCATCCAGACACCCTACTGAAACACACAAAAATGACATCAAAATCTCGGAACCTGATTTCAGCGTAACCTTTTTTCGAGGTGAATTCTTTTGCGTCACTCCACTTCTTGGAGACATGTTTTACAGTGGACTAGTGGAACTCATCGGCTTTTTGCCGGAATACCCATTAAATACCCTGGTGTGGCTCCTGGTGTCATATGCCAGAGCCACGAGATCAGGTCCTTCGTATGAGTGAGCCTCTCCTTGGTTTCAGCGCCACCTACCAGTACCAATTGTGAATTTAAACTATCCCGGGACTCTCTCAAACTGACAAATGTTATCAAAATCGGTTGAGTCGTTTTTGAGCTTTGGCGAGACTAACGTACAGCAGTTTATTTCTCTATGCATATAAGAAAATTGTTTTTCATTCTGTCACTTTCTACTTTCCAGGTGTTCCACGTCTGCGCACTGACAGACGACGGTCTCGTCATGAAGTCTTTCTTATGCCCTGAATCCACTCTCTTCGATCAGACAATCCTCAAATGCAACTGGTGGTTCTACGTTGATTGCAAGAACACCAGGAAGTTGTATGATACTAACATACCCGTTTCCAAAAGCTACCAGCTCATGAAGGCGTTGACTTTCTTCTCATCTTACAAGAAGGAAATGGATGATAGTAAGTTTTTATAATACCAATTATGCCACATAATGTACAGCTTGCAACATAATTATTCTATAATAAATAAATTTTTCGGAGAGAAGTCATCGTCATCCGAGCGTTAAATCTCGGCTGCGATTGGAGCGATCACTTCGACGCCCAGGGTCCGCTTTCCTACTTTTTCTTCTCCACTTCGCGCTATCTTCGGCATCCCTTTTATGAGACCGTTGGTACGCATGGCATCCCTCACAACGTCAAGCTAGCATTTTTTGGGCCTGCCCCTTCGATTGGGACCTGGGGGGAAATTTTCGGAAAAAACTATGCAAAATTATAAAAATATGCTCTGTATGTACCGGGAGTTATAAATGGGCACATCATTGACAGATGATAATTAGTTCCAAAAATTGAAAAAAAAACACCGAAAATTACACTACATATTATAATACATAAATTATTTTAAGCGTTTCTAAATATGTGACAGTGATAATATTTGCTAAATCAATTATTTTTCTTTTAATATACTTATTCAACTGGTTGAACCATTCTTCATATTTCTTTTAGAGTTAAACTAGTGAATCTCTTTTTTCAATTGATTATGACAATATATAGTCTGTATGTTAGTCTTGGAACAATAAAACAATGCATACTTAATAACAATAATCAATATATAAATATATATAGATAGATATATAGGGGTTTTGTTTCTACTAAAATAACTGCCATAAATTAACTATTTTAAGATTGTTATTAATACTAAATATTGTAATATTTTCAGATCGACCAACTAACCCAGAGGATGTAGATGGAATAAAAGAGGCTATAACTATACTAGAAAATCAGAATAAACCTCAAATTCAAAATTCATATAATCAGGAAATAATCAGCGGTCCTGGAGTTTTAAAAATTATAACACCACAGTCCATTGTAGATGAAAGAACAAATAACAAATATGATAGTTCAGAATCATCACCAGTCTATAGAGGAAACAGAAATTTAAATAATACTAGTAATGAAAATAATCAAAAAACTTCAAGCACCGAGCAAAATAACCAACAACCTTCAAACATCGAGGCTTTTAAAGTGACTGGTATGAATCCAGAGGGTTTCAAATTAGTCACAGTGAATGCAGATATGAATTTTAATGGAAATAAATCAACAGAGGCAGAAAGAAAACACAGAAGACGAATGACTCTTAGATATACAAATTCCACGGGTAAACCACCTCTTACAGTTACTAGTACTATATATGTCACACCTAATACTGAAGCTCCTACTACAACAAATAAACCTATAACAACTTTCAAACGAGAAGCTTTATCTTCAGCAGACATAAAAAGACACGACGTACAACCTATACAGTTTTATAATGTAAAACCAGAAACATTAAACGAAGAGTTAGGTGCAATAAGTTTAACTGACGCTTCTGAACCTCTGAGAAGATTCTATAGATCAAGTTCAGAACATTCAAGTAAAGAAATAGCTATGGTCAATAATGAACAAGTTCAAATAGTTACACCGACTTCATCAGCTAAATTGGTAGGTCATTTTGAAACTCAAAGAGATGTAATAGATAAATTAGACGAAGCTGTTTTAGGTAATTTAAGGTTTAAAAAAGATACTGTATCAATAATAACTCCAGAGAGACGAATGAATATAAACAACCAAACGTAGTGAATAGTTGAATTTAGTCAATATTTACATTTAAGTGTCATAAATTTTGTTAATTTATTTATTATGAGTAAATAGTTCACCGATTTCACCGTACAGATGGAACTTCGTGATTTATTAATTAATTTAAGTACTTAGGTTCAAAATTTTGTCTATTTTAGACAATATACAAAATTTTGGCTACTATGGATACATACATAGTATACAATGTAGTTGGGTTTTGATTTCAATTATGTAAAACTTGGTCATCTTGATTCTTTGTTATATTGAAATTTACTAGACTTCATAGTAAATTTGCATTTTTTTCGTACTAAAATGTTTGCAAAATTTACATAAAGTATATTATCTAAAACTGTGTTAATAATATGTGCATTGCCGGAAGCTGCATTTTTAGTCAAAAGTGCAGTACATGTGTACGTGATAATTTCTATATCTCAATATATCCATTCATTTGCTTCACTATTGGTTAAAATATAACATAAATTTCATACAATTAATGCCAATTTCGTACCAATGGTAAGGTAAAAAAATATTAGAAATATCTCTGCTACACTTCGAATCATGCTAGTATTAGTGACTGTGTCATGCAGATGTAGTCAAGGGCTTAATGGTAAATTGAGATGCACCAGTGTTAATGACGTTAATCATTGACAGGTAACTCTTTTCTTTCATCATATCCAAATTATTTGGGGTTGGCACAATAAACCTTTTCTTTCTAAACTCCTCTATTCTGACATGCATCTTTTGTCACATCACAAATAATCACCTTTTTTGGTCTAAATCTTCTTCCTCTCAATTTTTAATTCATGGGTGCAACTTACAAAGATCTCCTTTGTACTCGTTTCTCACCTTATCTATTTTTGTAACACTGGTGTTACAAGAATGTATCAGGATTGAGAATGATAGGGATTGACAAGATTGGGATACATGTGTGCATCTATCTCAACATTCTCATCTCAGCTGAGTGGAGACGTTTGTGGTTTACCACTTTATTAGCCAAACATTCGGACCCGTATAGCATGACTGGTCGTATAACAAATTTATATATTTGAACTTTTAGTGTCAGTAGCATTAGTTTGTCGCACGTCACACCGGTTACCTTTCTCCACTTCAGTCATGCTTCATTTATTCTTACATCCTTCTCTATATCATAATTACTGAAGTAGTGAACCAAGTATCTGAATTCGGGATGACATGGTAGTGTTGCTGATTGTAGTTTAAGAGACTCAGCACTAGAGGTCCCGCCGAAATCGCAAAACAGGTATTACGTGACATTTATCTTTGCTCATTACATGCCTTTATGCACCTTTATTGTTTTCCTTAATGTACATGAAAAGGGAAAATTGTAATCCTTTAACTTTAATATCTTAGAATAAATATTTTGAACTAAATTTGATTCTAATAGGAGTACTGAAACATTATGTGTTTCCTTGTCGAAATTTTGATTCAAGATTAATTGCCTTTCTACAGAATTCAATGTAACAATATTTAATCCAGCGTCTATAGTTCAATAATTTGCTGCTAATGCTGATATTAGATGGATCAACCAAATTGATACAATTTTGTTGAAAGACAGAACAGCGATCATGACGGTATTCAATGGAATAGAATTTTTCTTGTTTGTGTGACTATGGATCACTGTGGTTAATTTATCATTCATAGATTTGAGGCAAAGGAAAGACATTGTTCTAATATAAGCCTTTTATACTATAGCTATCACGAATGTTTTTGTACGGTCGAAAACTGAACTATAAAGGAAATGGATTGCTCAATACTTTTTCTATTGTAAATGTAGTTAGTTGGAATCAGTCAAGTGATATTACGGTGTATGTTTAGTGTAGTATTATTAAAAAGTTTCCTAATTTTTTATATTTTTTTATTTCTGCATAACTCCTTAGCTACTGCTTCACCGTAACTTTGATCGATTTCTGGTGTATTTGTGAGACTACTGGCATGCACATCATTTTACTGTTGAAATACTCAACACCGTATAGGCGACAAAACAACCCACAGCCAGGTGGTAGGGCATTTGCCCGACTGGATGGCTACCACCCCTGCTCTAAAGTATGCCATAACAACCTTGAGTTGTGTTCCGGCATTAGTGACCAGGTTCCAGTCTCCTTTGAGAGATCAGCAGCGCATTTGTAGTAGCACCTTTGGAGTTGCAAATGTCCATAGGCGATGGTAATTTTTTCATCAAGTGGGCCGTCTGCCTGTCTGCTGAACTCCTGCTATAATAAGAGGTATACCTAGGGTGTTGAGAATTTCTTATTCTACTGTTCTTATTCTGTTAACAGCGGCTCAGCTTTAGAATAGAATGGAACAGACTAGAACAAAAAAGAATTTAATATGATTTATTGCATAAAATTAAGGTGCAATTGGAGATGTTGAAATTTATCTTCTCCACCAGCAGCTTTTCTTAAATTATTCGCTCATCTTAGAAACGTTTTAAAAATATATTAATCTAAACTAGACTTTCCTTTGTAAAATAAAACATATTATTAGTGTTAGTTTAATACTTTATTGAGTTATTCAACGTTTCCTTGCTTCATTTCTTAGACGATGAAGATTTCGATAGACAGTGCATTAATTTATCGCAAATCAGTGGCCCGATAATTATAAGCCCTGCAGCAGTTGCCGCAGTAGCACACGTCATGCAAATCATTTTGGTGCTGAATCAAATGTATCTGCTCCTGTAAAAATGAATATTATAGATTTACTAAATACCGAAAAAAAACTAAGAAGATTTACTCAAATGGTAATTATAGCTCAATAAGAATTGTATAGAAAACCAGAAATTCATGTAATCCACCACTGTATGCTTCTTCCATTCATACACAATAATAGATATTAATTTAGATGTCTAGGACTTATTTATGGCGTTAAAAATGGAACGATTATCAAGAATTCTGGTATACGTCGTATAAGAATAAATATAGGGACTTTATCTACGGAAAATAAGAAAAATAACTTTGCACTTTAGGTAAATTACATAGAAAGGGCCACTTAGTAAAGTAGTAGCAAGAGCTATAACTTTGAATACATGAACCAGTGAAAAATGTGCTCCTGAAAAGCTTCTAAACTCTTGTCGTCTACATGATTTCATAGGTCGTATTACTCAAGCTTTTCTACATACATCAATAGAACTGATAAACCTGGTTTAAAGTTACCTCGTAAAATTAAGAATCCAGACCTCAATCATTAAATTTCTTTATGATAATATTGTTTCCAATTTAGTCATATAATCAAAATGGCATGCCACAGTCAGGACACTTGGGTACGGCTGGACAGTTGCACTTCCTCTCAAATAGCGCTCTAGTGCAGAAAGGGATGCAGGTGATTGCAGTCAGGACACTCATCAAACTGAGCAGAGATAAGCAAACCATACATCTGCGAGATGGTTGCTGGTTGGTAAGGAAACCTGTAATCAAGAATAAAGGCTATAATCGGAGCATACAAAAAATCTTAAAGCATCAAGCTTTTGCAGTTGATCGATATAGAGTCACTATATATCTTAATATTCACGAGGGCGAGCTGGTTTTACTTGTGGTAAGCCAGTGCCTGTGTGTGAGTGAGAACAAAAACGGATAACTAGCAAAATTATTAAGTCGAAGTAGCAGCTTGTCTATCTCTTACAAGAGCAATAGTTGATGGAACAGATGATTCCTAGCATAGAGAATACTTCTAAGTATAATACGGCCGGCGTAACTTGGCAAATGTGAACATAGGCTCTGCGAACTTTAGAGCATGTACACTCGTGTGATGAGTGGGCATACGACTCGTCAGTGAATACAATTGGTCGCCCTTCATCCCTGTATTTTTTCATTGCTTTGTACTAGTAGGTCACTGTATTTTCTTCACGAGTTTACATGCGCTAAAGTTCGCAGAGCCTATGTTCACATTCGCCAAGTTACGCCGGCCGTATTATAATGGAGGCAAAGTTCGATAGATCTGTAATATGCACAAAGTCGAAGGACTGGATAGCGAATGTGAAGGACAGGTATATACCGTGCAAATTTTATAGGACCTACAACTTATATCCAAGAGTAAGTTTCTATTAGCTGACTACGACATATCTAAAATCGGAATTATATCTTAATATAGTAATACAGCTCCGGAGACTGTCTTTCTGCAACTTCGTCTTTCTCTTCACAAGAACTCACGTCTCCACCTTCCTATCCCACACCCCTAGTCCATTCACCTATCCTAGTCCTTCTGTCTGATCCCTTTATCCCGTCCTATATCATCCAGTTGTTCCCACCCTACCGCTACTGTGTCGACACGTCAGGAACTCGAGCTGCGTGATGCGGTCGCCGCAGCGGGGCGGTGAGGTAAAGGAAAGTGGAAACAAGCGAAACATAGAGCTGTGCGAGTGCTGATTTGTTACTTTCGTAATTTTTTACCGACTTCGAAAAAAGGGGGAGGTTCTCAATTCGTCGGGATCTTTTTTTTTGCTTTTTTATGTATGTTCGCCGATTACTCCGTGATTTATGATCCGATTTACGTGATTCTTTTTTTTTTGTTCGACGCGGAATAGCTGCCATGTGGTCCCTTAAAAATTTTACATAGTTTATTATTATTTGGACTATTTATTAGTTGGCCCTAAATAAATAAAATAACTTATTTCTAAAGCTATTATTATTAATATTTATATTATCTAAAACATCTTGAAGTCGGTGCAAAGTAAAACATAATAAAAATTACTATATTTTGAAAATTACTAAGCATATAATATATATTAATAACAATAGCTTAAGAAATAAGTTATTTTATACATTTCAGATTTTTAGTTTTTGAAGTCGGTTTTTCTTAAACGAAGTTTTTATTTTTTTATTAAAACAGTTCAAGGATTTGAATGAAATCACTAACTTTCTTCAGGGAAATCACCCACAGAGTTTTGTAATCGTTACATCTGATTTGAATTGATCAACTCCCTTAGGGATTGGATCCAATCCCGGTTTTCGTCATTTCCCTACGACGTATATGTTTATACTATATATTAATACGTCAAGCAAACATTTTGAACTCCTTTTTACGAAAATTTCGCGGATGGAAGAGCATCAGATTTCATACACATAGTTTATATAGAGATTCTAATAAAGCGAGAAAGTCTAATATTTTTTTTAAAAATTGTCCATAAAAAATACATTAAATCAATAAAAAAAACATTCCAGCCCCTACCATGTATTTGACACACACACGCATATATCTTTTGTTTATTGTTCAAGTCAAATTAACAGTGTAACTTTTGCGAAATCTGTGATTATAGAAGTATAGTCTTTGACATTAATTATTGTGGTCGAATTTCGAGCACGGGCGACCACTTTTAAATAGGCGTTGTTAGTTTCTTCGATGCTAAAAATGTTTCGTTTCTAGCAACGCCCTAGGTGTTGGTAAGTACTATGTTGTTGGAAAAGTCCATAAGCGGCGATATCTACTTTCAATCAAAGGAATATCAATGACAAAACCGGTTTATTGGGGGACTTTGTCTCGCCATCTGACAGTTTAATTGACACTTAAATTTTCCCAAGAAATTTATCGTACATTCATCTAATTTACATTAAGTAAAATCTATGCTTTCTGACATTCATTATAAGCAAAGAAACCATGATTGATTCCACTCGATAAAAAACAATTTTTCAGTTATACTATCTACGTAGTAGCATAGTCAAATTAAGAGCAAAGCGTTTCATTTCCGTAGTTCATATATATTAGCAATTTCCTTTACAATAAATTGGATTACTTGATGAGTGGCTAATAATACTGAGCAGACTTTCAAATTTCTAAACTTGTTATTTTTACAACTCGTTAAGATAATCATATCGATGGCAGTAATTTCCTTTTATTAGTGCCTGATTAATTCCATGTCCATTTATTAAAAGACAAATCGGAATAATATACATTATGTAAGCACATTCATGTCGCTATACATTATTGAAGGCAACAACATATTTAAGTGATACATTTGAATATTACAAATAGAAATATATTTAAATTTTATTTAACAATCTTGTTTGGAGTCGTTATGAAAAAAGTGCTCTAATGAAAGTCTGTGTAAAAAATCCCTCGTGAAATATATGTATATATAATTGTAATGATTTAAATCAAAAGTTTTCTACGTTAAGTATAAGTTAAACCCCATAGTTGTTGGAAACTACCAATTTAATGAAATATAAACTGTCTATAATCATATAAGTTTTCAAGTAAATATAGATATGGAAGTCGTACACAATTTGATCTTGGCCGAACGCATGCACCACTTAGGCAGTTTTCTGTCTTAATGTGCATATTATCACAATTACCACGTGCTTACCTATAAAACCTGCACAACGAGATTACCAATATGTCAAAACTGCCAAGCCGCCTTGGACAAGGGTGGCGGGTTAACTGTCTGTTCCTGTATACTGCGAGACCCGAGCCCAGCACTGGGACATTTATGGGTTGTTATTATATGGACATGAATACTTCTACGTCATTGATTACAGTAGTGTCCTTTCAGTTCTATGCTGTTTATTCAAACTGATTCAATGACGGAGCAGACGAGTCTTGGAGTGGAGACCGCGTCTCGGTAAACGTAGTGTCGGACGCCCTCCAGCCCGATGGACTGACGACCCGCGCAATGTCGCCGGTAGGCACTGGATGGGGAAGGCAGAGGGCAGTGACGAGTGGCGCTGGATTGGGGAGGCCACGTCCAGCAGTTGACGGCGACAAATATTATTATTATATGTTGGGCAATTAAAAAGTATCTTTATGATTTATACTCCCTGTGTTATTCTCATGTATAAGCTATATTATTAGTTCTTCAATTAATCAAATTAAACCAAAAAAAATCCTAGCAAAGCCCAAGTAGATACATAAGAGAAATAAAAAATTTAAATGAAGATACAACACATACTAACTTCTGTCTTCTTTGGAATGTCTCCTTTCTTTCATACTCTTCTATTCTGCTACATGCACTCTGTCATACAATTCTTTGTGTTATCTCTTTCACGCTATCTAAACTGAGTGCGATATAAATAAAATCCATAAAATTTATCTATATTCTTTATTTTGAGTGGTTACTGATTATAAGATTAACGTAATAATTTATTTCTTACTACTCATGAAACATTTCAAAAATTTCTCGCATATAATCGGTCCGCATCCTATGCAACCTATAGCCACTATAGCAGTTGCTATACTCATACAAATCATTGTAATTACTAAAGTATTTGGTTAAGCGTATACTAAATATCCATTCGTAGATAAAATTGAAATTAAAATCAATAGAATTAAACAATTTCAAACTAAAATTTATATCAACGATGCAGACAACAAAATTTCATGGAATAGTTTCGACGATTAATTGTTCTTCATACTTCTTTTAGAGCCGCTTCTTTACCTTACAAGCTTCACAGCCTGAAGGTAGTTCTTCACATAAACAATCGGGAGCAAAACATATGTAAAGGCAAACGAGACCAAACCCAATAGCTCCAACTGTCGGAAGAATAGCCAATATCATATGACTGAACCTGCAGCAAAAGAAAAAAATATGTTAGAGGTTTAATTTTATTTAGAACGCAATAGCTAAAAACTTTTAGTGTTAAGAAACTGATAGATAAAGAGACTCAGCTAATGATTTTGCTTGATGTAAAAAAGTCACTTTAGTGAAAGGTTAAAAGCACCGGTGAAAACTTTTTTATTAAATAAACTATAATACTGACCTATTTTATAATCATGTGCTGGATTGGATAAAAATTAAGTAAGTATAAACGGGTCGTTTCGTCCAAAGCCGATCATACATATAGCGATACAAATAGGCAAAGCTTTTTGTAACCATGTACCATCAAGGAAATCTACTGTAATAATAATTAATCATTTTACTGCACTGCTAGCCTTATTATAGCAGAGGTAAATCTGCTATCGATATATTATATGGTGATAATGATTACCTATATGTAAGCCAGTACACGAAGAGAAATGTTACAAGACTAAGCATCCTAATTCTGAGCTAGGCAGTTTGAATTTTAGAGTAATGAAAGAGAAACATGCTTTTCCAAAGTAGATACATAAGACACCTAAGTAACATAAATATACAGATTTCTTCAAGATTCTTCAATTTGACGTAGTACTTGGTTATTGTGATATTATATATTATAATTTTGGATTTAAACTTATTTGAATCAGATGCTGTAGCTTTAACTACAGCGCTACCATGGCTTACTGAGATGCATAATTACTGCAATGATCAAACTAAAAAAATCAGAAAATATTTTGTATGTTGAAAATTGCAATGTTTTCATATTTCTGCGAGGTCAAAAATAAAACAAGATTAAATCTCTGAAAATATAATTACTAGAACGTCATTTTTTAGATTTGGTACCATTATTAGACTTATTACCGTTGTTATTATTATGACCACTTTGATTTACACAAGCCATAACCTTCTCGCATATTAAAGGACCGAAAATGATCAAACCAACTAAAGTGAGAAGAGAACATGTGCTCATACAAAGCATTTTCAGATTTTATAGTGACTGATAGAAAAATGCGAAAAGAAAATGATTTGCTTACAATATCCAAATCTTCTGTTACCGATCAAGTCAAGGACACTAATAATATTTCGATGGTAGCCCGCACTTCGGTTGTAATAGCCTTGATAAACAGACAGGAACTGCTGTTAGTATAACTACAGCGATAACTATGCCCAGCAGTGGTTCACAAATCATAGAATCTGAAACAAAAATCGAAGTACATTGGGAAAAAGATAGGACACTTCACAAATAAGAAAAAGGCTTATCTGGTGCTCGATGGAATCCTGTACAAATTCATTGGTTACAATGATCTTTTAAATTCTGTCATTAAAAACACACTTCGTAGAAATATACAATATGAAGCCAATGTAAGTTAAATATAAGCTCCACATAATATTCTCTAACTTCTTTTAGTTAAAAACGTACAAGAAGAAAAGTAAAGAATGATATTCGCCTAGTAACATAACATAAAATCTTCCGACATAGGTGGCACCACTAGCTCGTTCCTGCTATTATAAAATCTTAGTCAAAACTTTCAATCCAATTATTTAAAACATTATTAAAACTGAATCTTATATTAATATATTAAGCTGAAGAGTTTGTTTGTTTGATTGAACGTACTAATCTCAATAACTACTGGTCTGATTTGAAAAAAATCTTGTTAGATAGCCCAATTATCGAGGAGATAGAGGAGGAGATGAGCTATATATCATTACGCTAAGACCAATCGGAGTAGAGAGAATGTTTCAAAATCGGTTTTTTTTTTAAACTATTCCACGCGGACGAAGTCAAACATAAAATGAAAGTCCAAATTAGCAAACTCCTTTTCGATTTCATAATGCTGATAACAAACGGATCAACCATATTGAATCAATTTTGTTAAAAAGCACAAAACTGAAAGGACATGTCGTATTCAATGATATTGAAATATACAAGTTTATTTTAAATGGGTGATCCATTTTTTAACTGATTCAATCTAACTGAATGGCATAATGAATCGTCTAATATTGTCCTAAAGAAAACCAGCAAAGCCGTGTAAATCTTTACTAAATAATAACTGTCTTCCGGTTACAAATAACTTTCTAAAAACCTTTTTGGAGCAAAATAAATGTGAATTTTGAATGAAAAAGCACCATGTGCGATAAGGTTTTATATAATCTATAATATTATAAAGTTCTCAACGTGTCTGTATGTCTGTACATTGAAGCTATTAAAAAAAGTGGAATAGACTACATAAACGATGGAGAACACGATGAAATTTTCTAAAATTTCTTTTCTGTTTGTTCGGGATTCACGTTAAACCTGCTGAGCCGATTTCGATGTGGTTTCGCTGACCAACAGAAAATTCTTAGACTTAAAACTGTGTTATTCTTTATCCCGGGAATCGCGCAGAAATATTCCCGAGAGCTGTTCAAGTTGTTCGGGTGCATAAAAATTTGCTTCTTCCGACACAGTTTTCACGAAAACGATACCTTACATCATTTTGAAAATGGTGCGGTACTTTGTCCTGGGAATTCCGTGGGAATTTCACGTCATGTGGATGAAGTCACGGGCAAATTCTAATTAGTAATAAAATGAAATGCTTTAATTCATTTATGGAAAAGTTTAGAATGTTAAAACACCAAATGAAAGTGTAATTTTAAGTATCTAATAAATAAAAGTTTGGGCCCTTTCTCTTGTATTTAGTACAAAACTGAACCAATTGTGATATGTAATATTTGACATTAAATTGTAAAAAACCATACGTTAAGAAACGCTTAATAGATATCTAGAAATTCGGCACCACCATAGTGTACCTATATTGCTATCTGCCTACCTACCATACCTCACGATGTTTTCCTTCATCGCCACTACATTGTAATTGGTCATCAGAAAAACTGCTTAAATGGTACATTCTACATGTTAAGGATTGTGACCCACATCATTAAAATAAGATGTTGCTTCAGCCACTAAGCTGTTATTACTTTCTACGTCTTTGAAGGCAATTGGCCAACTAATGAATGATAGATACATGTTACGACACCCGAAAGTATGAACGGGCGGTAAGATGCATGAAACGTGTCAGGGGTCATCGTGGTCATCACCTACCTCCGTCAGGACGATTGTTGCGTCACCCATCACTGTCGAGATGTCCTGTGTCAGCGACGAAAGGATTGAAATAACAGCATTCCCTACTTATGGCCTATGTGCCAGTCTTTTTATGAGGCGGAGGAAATTACTTTCGCACACTACCGGGTCGTTTGCTAGGGATTGGACCAAAGCGATGAGAGGTGAAGGCATTGAAAATAGCGCAGCTACCAGAGTCAATTGCCGGCATGTGTGGAGACTCGGCAAGGTAACTCCCTCTATGTGGACAGGTAACCCATAAGCAATAATCCACTAAAATCACTCTCCTTGCATGTGCCCGCGCTTATGGCAAGAAGAGCGTGAGACTTAGAACGTAGTTACGCCACGCTGATCCTAGCGCATCAGTGCTTGAGAATACCCCGGGAAAGGTAAACTCACTTCGTCAACAGGGGTGAAGACTCCTCCGCTCCCTAGATGCTGGAGGGCCCGTGCAGCGCTATTCGGGAGATCCTGCGTGGTCTAGTCGCGTCGCGTCGTTTTCATAGCTGACGGAGGACACTCCCTAAGCTTATGGTTGTGGCCATTTCGTAATACAACAGTGAACGCAGTCTTAGTTCATAACAAGCATCAAGTCATTCCGATTAAACAGTCTAGGAATGTCTAAAGGTATTGAGTATTAGTTTTAGTTGTGATGTTTAGAAACACACCTGAATAGTCCTGCAGTGCCGCACCCGCGCTTCCCCGACTTAGACGCCGAAAGATAATCCTGATATCAAGATAATCCTAGCTACATTCCACAGTAATTTAATGTGCATTTTATTATTAGATTTATCACATGAAAAAAATTTGACAAGCCATGTAAAATGACAGTAAATCAAAAGTGTTTTTTTCCAAATTTGAATATTTATTTTTTAACTTTGTAGAAGTTTAGAGATTGATATAACGATATTGTAGGAGATGAAAGAAGTTCCTATTCTAAACTTCTAGTGTACTATTATTATCCTACTGGATACTAGTCGCGATAACATAAGAAAATATTATACAGATAAACACTTAGATAAGTAATTATTAATATAATATAAATTACATACTATTGAATACAATGTAAGAAAATTTAACTTATTTGTATTGTATTCTACCCATAGTCCCTCAAGACTATAAGTAGAATACTGAGCCCAGATCACCGTCTTCTATGGGTAAGGTGCCCAGAAGGCTGGCTACGTTTCCTCGCTGGATCGCCATACAAATAGACTTAGATTACTTTAATTAACAAAAATGGTCTGACTCATGCAAGATTATATGTCGTCACAGGTAATTATTTGCTCATTTTGGGATATTATGTTATTTAAGTAAATACAATTTATAGACTATAGAAATATTATTGAACAGATGAAACTAACTCATTATATTAATTTACTCTGTGGACTTGACCGTTTTTTATAATAAAGTAACGCCTTTGAATTATGCTTATATTATTATTTCATTCATAAAATTTTCTCATCGGGGGCCTTATATGTGGAAATCGATTCCTAAAGAATAAACTCCAAGAGTCTTTTTGTTTCTTACATTCTTACAATGTTTATTATTTTTTAGTATGTTAATTCTTGGTGTTATTGTTAGTTTTTTATTTTAATGTAAAAAAAACCAAATTGTGTTAAAGCCCTCTAAGGATTGCCCAGAATGTATATTTTTGAATGTGTAAAATTTGTTCGTGAAACCCCTGATTTATTTACAAGAGCAAAAGAACTGTATCCTACATATTGTGCAAAAAAAACCTGTCATAATATGCGTGGAAGTATATATAACATGTACCGGATGTTTTTAAAAATATTAATTTATTTAAGACTAAATTATACGACTGTCTTGTTCTTAAATGTTTTTATAACTTAAGACTTTCTGAATTATAAATTTAAATAGATTTCAATTTTAATAGGTATGTTATCTATCAATATGTAAGATAATCAAAAACCTATAAATATGTAAATATAATGTAAAATTCTTAGGTTGATATTTGGATATACTTAACTCAGTTATTGACATGTAATTTTTTTCAATTGTTTCGCGTATTAGATATTATTTTGGTAATTTAAAAAAATATATTATAATAATTCTTATATGGTCTAGACAGGGACTAACCCCGGTCAATGTCACGCCACATTGAGATAAAATTTGTTAAGGGGCCTCTCTACGTAGTGGTTTCCGCATGGCTCCCCACGCAAGCCCTCCAAGTCCAGGCATTTTTAAGGTTCGTGGTCTTTAAAGACATACAATTATATAATAATTTATGAGTCATACAGTAATTTATAATTTGTAAACATTAATTAAAACAGGCCATGAGCCTCTACCAAAATTTATCGAAACGACTCATTGATTCTTCAGGTGATCAGAAGGCTGGTACCTACCTCGGCTAAGGGATCAGTATGGCGATCCAGCAAGGGAAAGTACTCAGCCTTTGGGCACCTTACCCATAGAAGACGGTGATGTGGGCTCAGTATTCTACTTATAGCCTTGAGGGACTATGAGTAGAATACAATACAAATAAGTTAAGTTTTCTTACATTGTATTCAATAGTATGTAATTTTATAATTGTTCTATGCATTAAATTATTATTTATTAAATTACGAAGTAATCGTTGTTTATAATTTAAAAAAAAAACAATAGTTTAAATAATGTTATTTAAATTAAATCTAAATATTTGTACCTACGTCCAAAGAATGGGTAAAGACAGGATGTTCTGTAACATATTATAATAAATCTTAATCGTTTATACCCTATCGTAGACAAATTATTATGTTATAAAGATGACCTTTTGTCTCTGACTTGAGCTATTTTTCGCCAGTTAAGGACGGCTACTTTTCTTAAATTACTTCGCCAAAATCAATATGGGACCCTGACAGTTTGAATATTCGGGAAAAACTGTTTCACAATCTATTAAATTCTGGCACAAATAGAACACTAGCGGAATTTCAAAAAAAATCTGACGTTATGCGACCTATCACACGTTCATGTCATGGAGTAAATTTTTTGTAATTTTTTCAATGAATAAAAAATAGTTTTACGAAATTATGTGTAGATATTTCACTTGAAGTGTACGAAGTTGCACTTCGGAGGCATAAGATACTATTTATGTCTAAATATAATTGAGTGCTTCGTACTTTAGAAAGCAGGGAGAGGAGTTTATTCCGACGGTAAGTTATCATAATTTATTGATATAGATAACCCTATACCCTTGGTATTGGTGGATTGGTAACCCTTTCTATAGAGCAGTGTAATATTTTTTTAAAGGCGCGTGAGTCTCGGGACTCCCGATAGAAGCTTACCTATCTCTGTCATATGCGTGAGAGAAAGGAAAGCCAGACAGACTGGCGGCGTAACACGTTACGTAACGAAGCGATTTACCCTTCCATAAGAAGTTATCACTGCAAAAAACTCAGCTCGTTCCTTTAGTATCTTAGAACTCCCAAACTGCTGCAGCTGCCGGTCCACTAGACGACCGCGGTCATTATGGTCGTGGCGAGATCTTCGCTAATGACGTCATGATTTTCGCTCACCTAGTGCTCACAACGGCCCATGTCAAGAGGTGGGTCGAATAAGCGTTCCAATTGAGTTTATGATTGTGTTGCCGACAGGCAAGTGGAACGGGAAATGTCGCGGTCATGAACGCGATCGTTGTGAGTCTCTAATGGAACGTACCACTATATACCGTACACAGTGATGGTGTAACGTAACAAAAATTTCTACCCATAGAAGACTGACCTGGGATCAGTGTTCTACTAGAGTATAAAGGAATTATAGGTAGACTACAATGTAACTAAATGGGAATGATACACTACAATAACAAAGAATCTAAGGGTGTGGCGGCACTATGTGCACAGCACTAGTTGAGCGTCACATCACTAACAAAAAGGAAAAACAATTCTGCATTTCTGTCATATTAAGAGAGATATAAAAGCACTTCCTTCTCGGCAAAGACCACCAAACCATCAATAACATTATTGTAATTTAATGTGTTCTTTTATAACGCTCTGCCTGAATTCTGAATTCTGCCGGAATTAAAGTGTCTATCCATGTGTTCTGGATTTTCATTTATTCACTGTCAACCCGGAGGTGTTTAATACCTCCACAAGTATATGGACTCTCGTTCTGCCTAGCAAAACATAAAGATGAGGCGAATCCAACCTGATTTGAAGTAATACAATGAATGACTTGTTTCGTAAGGCGTATTTGCTAGTTACAGCTAGTGCATTGAAAAAACGCGATTTCAGTGCCATCTATTTAAGTGATCTGTCTATTTTATGGAGACATCATTTATCGGGATAAAATGTATCCTAAGTGTTAACTCGGGTTATATAAGCCAGCACTATGTCGATTTTCATTCATATACGTTCAGTAGTTTCCAAAAAAGAAGCGGTTGCAGCGCCATCTTTTTAGCCATTTTTTGTTTATTCCACGGAAACCATGTCATTTATCGGGATAAACGATTTTTTATTAAATTCGGTCATTTAAGTCATTCTCAGAAATAATTTTTGCGAGATTTTCTGGATAGAAAGTAGAGCAGATTTTACGTCTAGGTGGCGCTGAGATTGGGTTCAGAATCCTCCTAGTCACCTGGACCGATTTTGTTTGTGTGTTTGAGTGGGTTCCCGGATGGTTTAAATTCACAATTGGAACCGTTATTTTTATTTTTTCAGAATAGGACAACGTCTGCCGGGGCCGCTAGTAATATTATAGATTTAAGGCTAATGCACGGTTAGTAAGATATAGGAACCAGTCAAGAATAAGAAAACTCTATTATTCACCACATAAGTACATATGTATAAAATTAACTACAGCTATATGGCTAGAAAAATAGGTGGCTTTATGTCTTATAAGCTATTGCTGTAATCTATTGTTTTGGAAATAAAAATTGATTATATTTTTTGCTTCAGATCAGTACCTGCAGCACAACAGCTGCTGTAATACCTTACACCAAAAGAGGCAAGGTGGCTATCCATCGCCTCAGAAGCGAGTGAAAGATGATTTGCCTCTCTCTGTACGCCCTGATCGCTTCTGCAACGATCCTCGCGTGCGTTCCAGTCTGCTACCGTCAATTTGAAATGCAAAAATTCGTCAAGTGTCTCAAGAAGTAGCTCGATATGCTGATCTGCATGACATGCATGACAGCGTTGGTCGCGGCCAGTTGTATTGCCTGCGGGCCAATCCTGTTGGACACGTACTGGCCGAAAAAATGTCCTGCCAAGAAACAAGAGCTCAGTGCCTGTAAAAGCCCTTGTTGTCCCAAGAAGTCGGTACATTGATTCCATTCGTGCTATTAAAGAATTCTCACATGGTTCTTCTTTTATTATTTGCTAGTTATATAGTTTATTCAATTCCTGCTCTATCTGAGATACTGTTAATAGTGCTTGAGACTATCACGCAGATGTAGCTGAGGGGTTAATACGTTATTTGTGATGCAACATAGTTATAATTGTTAATGACGTTAAACATTGACAGATAAAGTACCTAGATATCGAAACTAAAATACACTATGTAGCAGATCACTGCCAACGGGGAGCGTGCCCAGAAGGCTGGCTGCATAACCACGCTGTATGGCAATACTTATTTGTTGTGCGAAATATGAGCCAGCCTTCTGATTACGGGTAGTGTCAGAATTTCTTACATATGTCTTTAAAGAAACTCTTTGCCGACGAACTCCACGTGCCTAATGCAACGGCATTAGTAATGCAGCTAATCATTAACTCTGTTACGCAGCTAATTATTAAAGCTAACATTATCTTAGATGTAGCAAATCAAAATAAAAAGTTACGTGATCTTCATGTTTTTATCATCACGGTCAAGTAAGTGGAAGTCTATGAACTATAAAGCGTAGAGATAACTAGCATTTACAGTTTTAGTCATTTCTTCAGTGTTTTTCTAAGTGGAGCCTAGGAGAGTTTAAATTCAAAGTTGGACTCGGTAGGTGACAGTGTTATCGGATTCTAGGTTTGTGATGAATTTGTGTGTTTGAGTGGGACCCTAGACGGTTAAATTAAATTGATACTTAGATTCGGTAGTTAGCGTTGTAATCGGGTTCCAGGATTATGAGTAAATTTTACGCCGCGATCTATTCGAGGATTTTTTATTTTCAGAAAAGTTAGTTAAAGCTATTATAAAACCTCTGTCAAGTAAAGAAACTTCAGTTAATCTGAATTTAGAAGAGTCATTTTCATGTCACGATAACTGATCGTAATTTGTTTTTCGTTGCAAATTTTGAGAAATTCTTATCCACCATTCAATGAACTTATGTAGTCTTGCTATTTTAATAGGCAATACAGTTGCCGCTGTTTAGATTAAGGTATACGAATTGTGCATAAATGAGACTTTTTGTGTTCGTGCTGCTGGCGGTGACAGTGTGGGGGTTCCCGGACAGGTGGGTGGATAAGCCTGGAGCGCAACAGGCGCAGATTGCGAAAGACGTTAAAGTTAGAGAGACCCAGAGGGATTGCAAGGGAAAGTGTGCAACGAGTATAGCACAGAAAGCTGCTGCAGAAGCGAAAGCTGCTCAAGCGGCGCAAAACGCTGCCGGTGCTCAGGCGGCGCATATGGTTAGTTGGTACTTCATTTTACTTAAAACCTTGTACTTATAGGAAGTTAGCCTTGTATAGCAATTAATGTAGGTTTTAAATTAATAGACTGTTTTAAATTTCATTTCATTATGGATTTTAATATTATTATATTAATAAAACTACACTACTTGCATTCGTAGTGGTTTACTTTCTTTTTTAAAGCGCGGGACTTGAGTCTCTGCACAGATATACAACAAATATATTTACCACAGATTAACCATTATATTATGCTTACGATGCTTTGTTCAAACAAATAAAGCATTTGTCTGTGTAATTGATACTTACTTATAATGGCGTTATGTCACAATGACACTCATTTTTAATGGCATTTATTTCCTCCTTTTTTAAAGCTCTGCACATACTTATTTAAATCAAATTTTATGAAGTGCATGAGAATTATTGTATTCAAGAAAATACCCATATATGTATTGTGACTGAGTAATATTAGAAAAAAATAAAGTTATATTACAATATATATTTAATATTTAACCAGGTGAAAACTCAACTAGCAGAAAAAGCTCTCCAAGCAGCAAAAGCAGCTGAAGCAGCTTTAGCCGGAAAACAAGCTGTGGTGGAACAGCTCCAACAAGAAGTGAAGGAAGCCGAAGCAGTCGTAGCTGAAAATACACAAGCTGTACATCAACAGCAGGGGACTTTTGGTGCTGCTACAGCCGCCGCCCAGCAAGCCACAGCACAGGTAAATATTCTTCCATCTTTAGTTATATAATCTATACTAATTATTCATTCAAATTTTTTCAGTTGATACTGATTTCTAAATTCTCTAGGTAGATTACGAGAACTGGCACATTATGATGCATTTGTGTATGGGCATTTCGAAATTGTATTTTTAATTAATTTATACAATTTGTAATGTAATTGCCTCTTGATTATTTGGCTCATTATACATTGTAAATAATTACCTATTTCCCAATATTGCCTTAGCTACACATTATAATAATAAATACTTTAATGCTGTTTCTTAATATTAAATAATATTTTCTTATTTAAAACTGTCTTAGTGTCTTTGATGATGTTAGGTCTTCAACAATTCCTACCCGATCGATGACAGAGACTGAAAGTTTTACGGAGCTGCGGCGTTTTCATATTTACTACCAATGATTCATTGATTTCTATTTTCCATTTGGTAGTAATTGTTGAAGAGCCTAAACTTATAGCAATGAACGCTTCGTAAAACTTTGCTTTCTCTTTTTATAAGGTCTGATCGGGTAAGAAGTACCGAACCCAAACTTGCAGCCAGTTTTGAGTATTTGTACAATATTAGAAGAGTACAATCGGACCCCCGAAGCAACCTTTGGATACTCCATAGTCGAATTGTACCTTCCCATCAAAATTAATAAGTGATTCTTTTAAAACACTGAAGAGATTATTGTACACGTAGTCATATATAATAAGCTCGAATTTGACAGTTCTTTAACTGGTGTTTACTTCTACAATGATTTGCATATCCCTGTGTTCGTTTATTGCTGCTGCTACAGTTTTAGCTTGCGTGCCAACTTGTTTGAAATCTTGTTCTCTAAAAGCCATATCATGTTTTTGTTCAGGAAAAAAGAAATGATTTCTAATCATTAGAATGGTGGATAAAAGTTAAGTTAAATTTTTTGTAGAATATTTTTGCAATAAATTCTGTTTTTTATGTTTCGTTCTTTTTTGTAATGCTTTCTTTAGATAGTGCAAAAGAAAGCTAAGCTAAGCTTTTTGCATTTGTCTGTCTGTATATCAGCTCACTCCTCATATAAACACGCATTTTAAGTGATTTCGCTATCAATTAGATAATTTTTCACGGAACGTTTATACTATATATATACGTATATACCAGCTCTTGCTAGGGACATCGCTTGCGATATAAAGTTTTTATGTAAATAAATTAGATCAACGATGAATGGAAATTTCTAGTTTTAAATAATTTACACCTTACACCTAAAGTAGAATACTCAGCCTAGGTCATCGAATTCAGTGGGTAAAGTGACAAGAAGGCTGGCTAAGTCATCAGCTGAATAGTCAATTAGTTTTTTGTAGACGCTCATGGCGTCACGACTGCAGAATCCCAACCGTCGAAGTATCTCAACAGTAAACGACACAAACAAGTATCTAGTATCTCTCTGCGGCGAAGTGTAATTTTTTGTAATAATTGGAGTACAGCAGACAGACTGAGGGCCCACCTGATGGAAAGCCGTTGCTGTCGTCTGTGGCCGTTTGCAATACCAGAGATATTACCAACACGATAATGGCCTCTAAGAAATTTTATGACACTGTTTTTGAAAAACTCCATATCGCAGCGCTCTGGGAAAACCTTGGCTGGGAGCTCATTCCAAATTCCCACTGTACGCAAGAGAAATGTTCCATAGAATCGTTGCGTATATGTGCGAAGCGGCTCGAGGAAGGGAGGATGAACTCCCAACCGATGGCGAGCGGTGCGATGGTAGGAGGACGAAGGCACCATTCTAAACAGTTCCCCGGGATCACTCCCCGTTTTACAGTCAGTATAAGGCAATAATGCTGATATTAGTCGGATCCGTATAATATTTACATGAGATTTATAATACGAAAGTATCCGTTTTAATTTATTTGGAAACTTCAAATATGTTTTAATACTGGTTTGTGTTAAAAATATTACAGCACAAGTTGATGATCCAAGCGGTGCAACTAGCCGCCCAACTGGAGAAAGCTGCACATTGCGTTCTGGAGAAAACGAAGATCGGACTTCAAGAGAAATGTCACAACCTCTCCGAAGCTAGAGCAAGACTAGCCCATCTTCAGCATAAACTGCAATGCGCCTGCGCTGAGTGTTCTGCCACCAAGCAAGCAGCACATTGTGCCTGCGAAGCTGCCAGAGCTGCTTGTGGCAATGCAAGGAAAAAGAAACACATTACCAACCAAAATGCTTTGGTAGTCAAAGAAAATATAAAGAGTGATGGTAATCGGTAATTCTTAAATCAATTAATAATCTGATCTTCCAAACAGAAGTAATTTGGTTGCAAGGAGCAGAACTAAAAGGAAAAACCGATATTAGATGGTTCATCTCTTTTGGAATCAGGTGAATGAAAGTGATACTTAAATATAAATTTGAATCATTCAATACCATTGAATACCATAATGTCATTTTAGTTGTGTGCTTTTCTAACAAATTGATTTTGATTGATTCGTCTTATGAAAACAATGCCATTCAACGACATTGAATGACTCAATTTTATTTTCATGTCATCAAAAAACATTAATGAACTGCTTACTATCGGCATTTCTACACGTACGTGTATGATGTTTAAATAAGTGACTGTGTGCGATTCGGACTCACGCATGAAGGGTTCCTCTATCAATATTTGTGCATGTTAATCTCATTCAATTATTTTTCGTATTAAATTTTGATGATTGTCAGATTACAACTCTTAGCGTTAAAATCACATAATACGAGTACATAAATTTGGACTTTTCTTAGAATTTATAAATATTTTAAAGTTGCTTTATTTCGTTCGAAATGTTGATCAAGGCAATTTTGTTTTTCAAATAACTCTTTAGGTAATCACATTAGTCTCTCTCTTTTACATCATCTATATCATTGTAACTAGTTTATGTGCAAAGTATAATCTTAACCACATAAGTATTTGAAATTTCTATTCTAAAAATATATTGTCGAACCATGAACACTGGAATATGACTCATCTGGAAGTTTTATATATCAATTAGCATACTAAGACATCAAATTGAATATCTACAAACTGGTCTCAAATGCTAATAGGTTGTTTAATTTATGTGATTAGATGAAACATATTAGAAATATTATTGTGCGTCATATGGTAAAAAATGAAACTTTCCAAGCTTTCGAATCAAAATAGGCTGCGTGGGTTTCGATCTTTGATGTTTTCTTTGTTGTTACCTACTCATATTGACCATACTTCTTGTAATAAAAATCATGCAAGCAGACACTAAACTGTATTCAATTGATACATATTATCTACTTTAAAGGTGTGTAAGTAAACGAAATATCACGCTTCATGACTTATACTAACATGTTTTCCATTTTATGATTGAACCAGTTTCAAAAATGAATTTGGTTTTATTTTAATTACTGTAATGTTAGATCGATTGAAGTTAATAGATTGATTAATATTATGTTCTATACAGAAGTGAAATTTGGCAACATCTAGTTTTGAAATCATCACTTCTAGGAAACCTTGTGACTATTAATTAAATGTCTAGTTTTTAAGCTTTGGGTTATACGTGTTTTGTCTTTATACCGCAGAACTGATTTTTGTTTGTTTATGTTGTATCTGCAAAATCCAATTTTTGTCACACTAATGCTTAAAATTTCTGTTTAAAAATTTATTACTGAATTTGTTACATAGGTATTTACTGTTTCAATTCTGCAATACTGATTAGACTCGGGACTTCACTGATCTTACACTAGAATATAATTTTAATGAATCATAATATACATGAAGTACACTGATCAGTGTACTTTGATGATCTTAATCTTAGGGTCGTTTTTTTTATTATTGCATAAAAGTTATTCATCTACTAAATTATAATCTGAATGAATGTAAAAGTGAAACACTTAAACAGTATTATTCACGAAACTGTATTTTTTAATTTTTTCATCTTGTATTTTGTCCTATTGAAAAATTAGGCCTTAAGAACGCGACTGAGTGTGTGGATAAAAAACCCGCTTTAACAATGTGTGTTGAAATATATTTTAGATTAGTTTGATTTACTATAGTTTTATAATTATAATTTGTTAAGACGTCTGTTTAAGCTTTTGATAGATGTCGTTTAAGCTTCCGATTATATAGTTTTAATCATGAAATAAACCAGCTGTTTTATTTATTTACACACTATTTTGAAAATTTTCAAAATTACCATCAAGCATCAACGGAGAAGGAACCATTAATACTATTTTACTGCTATGTTGCTTAAAAAGTTGACTAAATCGGTCAACTTTTTAAGCAGCATTGCATAAATATAATATAATATGAAATTGATGAATTTTACTTGGTTTAAATTTCAGTTTGGTATCTTCGGGAGTTCTTCTTTAACGGTTCTATCAACACTAGGAATTTCAATTATCTCCTTGTATGTTTTAGACGCTAAAGTATTGTCTACAATAGAATGTAACTGTTATCCATGGGTACTGTTCCGAATGCTCTTGGACCTTGTACAGCCGGAGTGTGTTAATATATCTATGAAGATATTCTAATGCTGCGGCTTCATCTGCGTTAATGTTAAAGATTTAGAACTTAGCCGAGTAAGTCTTATTATAAGCATTAAAAGAAAATGCAGTTAACGCATAACCAAGTTATCTGTCAATATTTAACGTCATTAAAAATGCCGCATCTTTACACATAAAACCCATCACCATATCTTCATGAATCAGCCTATGCCTGTGACACTAATCCCAGATGACACCCCACCTTATACAAGTGCTGACATTCCGAGTACACTTTGATGTCTGACTGTGTCAACATGGCTTTAAATTTCTTATTAAGATTGATAGCTTTATTAAAAATTAACTAAATTTGATTTCATACCAACGTACTACATAAAAAGTTATAATAAGATTACAAGGTGCCATGACATGTTTTCACCAAATTGTCCTTCATGTCAGATATGTAAGATACATTTAGTCTTTCATGTATTAGTGGAATGTGTCCAAACCAAAGAGTACATTGCATATATAAAGGGTCCAAAGTAACAGCTTTAGAAATGGTATAAATTTATTTAACGTAGCTGGTGCAACAGCATTTTAGATTCTTTATCGGATTCTGCCAAAAAAATTAAATATATTGCATATGCTACCTCATTAACATATATGTCGATTGCTAATAATAAGGCGTCATAGCCAATTCGTGGCTAAGCTTTTGAGAAGAATAATAAAAAATGCGTTATTAATTAATCATATTGGAATTTTAATATACATATCTAAATATATTGAAGTGCTCTCAAGGCCACAGCTTGATGTGTGGTCGAACCAGCTGCCCATAGCATAATATTCCATATGCTCGATTTCAACATATCAATTGCAATATAGATACCGTCAATCATAATTATGATTATCATAACATGATCAATATGTTTGTATGGTGTAATGTTTTAAAATAAAAGTCATTAGCTCTGTAGTAATACAAGCGGGTCTGAATAACTTTCGAGCTTTGCGAAATGATATCTTACTTTTATAGGAAATAAGTGTATATAAAAAAGAGAAATCTGCTGAGAACTGAGAAGTAAACTAAGAAAAAAGGTAGAAATGAGAGGTATATAGGCACTTGTTGGAAATAACTATTTTCTAAGTACGAAGGAAAAGTTTCTTTGATACCAATTGGGATTGTTCACTTTTTTTCAATCTGGCTATTTGAAAAACCATTTCGAGGAATAGTGTCCCTAATCATTTCTGTCTAGTTAAAATTCCAAAAAACGTACGATCTTCTTGTATTTTGTAAGAAATGCGTTTGACCTTTAATTGACCTTACTAAATCCAATCAGGTGGGACGTCTGCCTGTTTGCCTGCTTTAGGTGTAAAAAAAATTCTAGCTGTACATTACTTGATTTAAGTTCTGTAACATGGATTTTCCCTAAAGACCACTTTAATTTTTTTTACGATAACTATAGAAAATAATAATGGTTGAACACGAAAAATTATAAGCCTAGCGACAAAAAACACTAAAATGATCACGATACGTAATGTTACATTACAGTGACATTTAAATAGTAGCACAGATTACTATGATTATATATAGATACAATTTAGGCAAATAAATCAATGTAAACTTGTCCCTTATGACGTCATCGGAGAAATAATTTTAAAGTCGAATTATAAAAAAACTAAAGCTTAAAATACAAAAATATTCAATTTTACGTAAAAAAAAATATAAAATCAGAGAGTATTTTTTTGTGAACAATCCCCATTGTTTGTAAGTAAACTTGTGAGTAAAAAACTGGCATAAAAAGAAAATTGAATCGATCTGGTTGAAAGATTTTTTTGTAGTAGTATACACCATACCATGATCTCGTCTGATGTGGAGCGAAGATATAGTCTAGGATGGAGCACGAATACCTATTCACACGGAATTGAAGACACCCGGGTTGTAAGTATCGGATAAGACAGACCTCGGCAATGAGTTCCACTCCTTTGTGGTGCATATGACGAAGCTAAAAAAGCGCTTCGTTCTTATAGGTACAATATCCAACATTATCGGTGCCGCATACCGGTGCATTCGGCATTATATTTGTCCCTGTCTGAGTGATTCAAGTTTTTGTTTACATGGATCACTTTAGTTAATTCATCCATATTGAAAAAGAGTTCTTTACAACAGAGAACGTTCAAATAAAAAAAAATAGTAATGCAAGGTTTGTGCGAGATGGCTTTGTTATACGACGAAATATTGTTAAGAAGAGAGCACCGAATGGCAATAATACGATCGTCACCAAACTCTTTCAGTAATCATTCATATAAATTACTTTCTATTTGTGTAAACTCCCTTCAAATAATTATGAAATAATGACATATTGCTGAGGAGTTTGTTCGCCATTGCTTCTGCTTGAATCGTAACTAAATTTGCTTTGGAAGCGGTGGAAGAATCATGATTTTCAATAAATAATCTGTAATGTTCCATTTTTAGTAAACACATTCAATTACATTTTCAGACGAACATTTTAATATAGGCTTAAGATATGTTACGAAAAAAAGTAGAAGTGGCAATAGAAGTATTAATGAGGTTCATTAAATAGACGATAAAAGGTGATAAATAAAAGAAATAATATTTTTTAAATAATTTAATACAATCTTAATTATAATAAAAGCAGTCTTATATGCTAATAATTATATTAAACAAACTAATCATGTCGATGGTCCAGTTTTTAATTTCTATATTTTTGTAAATTAATCTACTCATGTAAACAGACATTTCTCAATATTTTCTAAAAACGTTTTAAGATTATTCTAAAAGTTTCTTTACATACTGACTAACACAACCACGCTTCGCGGTGTTTCAGACTGATATTCATTATTAGGGAAATCAATACATCGATTCGAGATTTGTGGAAACAAATATACGGAAGCTGAAATGTTCATATCTCAATATAATGAAACGTAAGTTTTTCATTTTCCAGACACGTCCAATGCGGCTGGCGCAGCAGCCGAAAGTCTGAAGGGCCGGAAAAGACGCAAATATGCATCCATTAGCAATGGATACATATTTCTGGCTTTCAGTGTAGAAACTCTAGGGGCATCGATTCTATGATGTTATATTCCTAGAGGTATATAACCGTCAGATAGATCTGACGGAAACGACTTTTTATCGTGGTAAAAAGAATTCTAAATTTTGACCCGGGATATAAGAAGCTAGCTCGGTCTCATGATGTATGTAAATTATTTCAGTAGTTTTCATACGATACTCTTACAGATAGACGGTTTGATATTTTAAAAGCTGCATTTTCAACATTTGCTGGCCTGAATAAAATCCTTGTATTTTTTTCGTTTTAAAATACATTGTACAAACTCAACAATCTAAAAATATTTAGTATATTAATTATCATAGATGATAATGATAATCTTGATGTGTGTGTGAATGAGGACGTTGTCAAAATAGAGGAGCATGGCAGGAAAAGACACATTTTGCCGACCACAAATTGGGAGAAAGTGAAAGAAAAAAAGAGATGATAATATTGTATAATGTATTAATGCACTCTTCTATAAAAATGCAGCGTTAGGCATATAAAATGACATGTTAATTCACTGATTAGTTTTCGAGGTATAAAAGATAAACTTTCAATAAATACTTATTCAGGTTCTATGTTTTAAAAATCGAAAGTAGCAGTCTAATTCAATCCTTAAATTCTGGTGATAGTGAAAGGAAATATGAAAGTTTTGCATTAATTTAATAATAATGAAGTTAGACGTAATTAAGATTTTAATTATTATAATAAACTGGTTTTTATACACTTTTAGAAATGTTTTACAACTTTTCTAAATATAGTTGATCTTGAATTACGTATAAATAACTCGAGAAGCTAAACCATGAAAATTCATCTAGTATGATTTAAATTAAGCGTGCTTGTTTAGCATATAGTATAGTATGTCTTAAGATATCGCCTACCACATTAAGAATCAGTTATTGGACTGTTAATTATAAATAGTGATTATTGAGTTGTAGAGATACGCTTGTGACTGCTATCTTCTTTGCAGTCTAGAGTTTCTTTTACTGATGTAGGTATATATTGGTCGTTTTGCTTATTTATTTATCTATGTTTAGTTGCAAATAAAATAATAATGATATGTTGTGATCAATACTTCAAATGATTAATTAATAACTGTTTTATGGATTTAATAATAATTTTTAACTGCTCCTTAGCTTGATGGTCCTTGCAGCTGTCTGTGTGTAACCTTTTTTTTATTGCATAAATTCAGCAGACAGGCAGTTGGTCCAGCTGATGGAAAGTGGTTAACATCGCTTTGTAACTTTATAAGTTTTTATATATGACATATATACTTATGCTATACACACGCTTGTTCCCGTTGGGGTAGGCAGTGACTCTACTTGCGACGATCCTGACAAACAACTCTCGCTTCATTTGCTTTTATTAACCTCTTTGTACATGCATATTTATTTGAGATGCTTTTTACCTATATCGTTTTAACATTTTTGCTATCGTGATACACAATACTGTACATTCTTTTTCAACTCTTGTTGGTACATCTTCTTTCAATACACAGCGTTCTCTTATTACACTATTACGTATCATATCATTCATGCTTACTACTTTCCTGCTTCTTCTGCCATACCCAAATTTTAACTTATTACTTATCTATTAGTGTGTTAATTATATGTTAGTTCTTCACTTCTTTGATTTAAACTGAAGTCAATTGTTGTATCTAAAAGATGTTTGTCAAAGAAATACAGAATATTTTCATCTTTATGAAGTGAATCAAAAACTAGACAGTCAACATGTTTGCCTTACAATTACTAATGAGTATATGTAATATAGAATAAATTAAAGAGACCACTAATTAAATTAATAAAAAAGTAAATTTTAAGATGGCCGTTAAAAATAGATTTGTTACCAAATAGCCTCTTGGTTCTATTTTGAGTATTATATGAATATACCATAAATTATCTTCTAAGAATAAATAGCAGTATAAAAATTTAAAACGAACATTATACACATATTATTGCACATTTGAATAGGAACAAATTAAATTATAAAAGAGATTATGTTGTGATTACGATGGCGATGAAGCAGATTCTGAGTAAAGGTATCTGACGATAAATTATATGATTTTAAATCTACTGAAATTGCAATTATTTTTTTATTTAATCAAAATGAATTTAATTTCATTTTATATGCTCCATGATAATAAAAATCGATACGAACAAATATTTAAAGCAACATATATGATCAAAAATTGAGATAAAATCAAAGAATTCAGGTAGTTGCATTATTCCCATTTATATATATCTACCTGCTACTATTATTATAGGAAGTATTAATAACAGTAAAAATTAACAAAATTTTAAACCAACATAAAATGGCTCGTGCTAATAACAGTTAGGTAGTCATGTAGTTTCATATTTATATGTATATCACACTGGAAATAGAAGAAAAATTGCTCCAAATATATTTTTCGATTACGAAATGGGTAACCACTTTACCAGATACATTAAATACATATATTCACTTTAGTTCAATTGAAATCATTCTTACTTCTTATTTATACTAAATGCATCATTTAGATTCTGAGGACTGAAAGCCATATTACTATTCTTATAATTAACATACGGCGATCTCCTTGCAGTCATTATTCGCATATCTCTATAAACTCTTGGTGGGTTAAAATCATTGTCTTCTGAAAACATAGGTTGATATTTCTCAAAATATCTGGCTGGAGGCTCAGCGTACTGACCTCCTACTACAACTTCATCAAATTCATCCCTCTCTGGTTTTCTTTGCGCTCTCCAAGGTCTGTTCAGACTTTTAGAATTATCTGGAATATATTGCAGCTTTTTCTTATTATTATTCTTACCTATTATGTCTTTACCGGTCTGTCTGTAGGTGTATATATCTGAGTATGACTTTAAATTGTCTTCACCAAAGTCTGGCGCCGGAGTTATAAATACATCTGAATCAGTTTTAAGAAATGATGGTATTTTTTTAGACAAAGCGAAACTAGCGTCCAGGCCCTTTTCTTTTTCAAAATTTTGCCACAGTTCTTGATCAAATGCATTTGCACCTGGACTATCATATTGCGGTGTAGTTTCTGCGAAGCTATTTGTTGTTGTTACTAAATCGCTTACAGTTGTCTTTATGGGTTCTCCGTAAGAATCAACAGGAGATATAACATATTTTGGCTTTAGGTGTTGTAAATCATAGTCTGATGGGGGCTCCCCAAAACTAGACTCCACATGTTTAGAAGGATAAAAGGAATATTGGGGAACTTTGTTTATTGTTCCATGTAAAGGCTTCTGCCACTTTGAATAACTTTCTCTCGGTTTCATTGTTCGTTTCTTGTATCCTGGTGGGCCGTAGGGTTTCTTGCCTCTATATTTTTTCGTTGGTTTCCTGCTGATCCTAGACGCCCCGTATTTTGGTCTCGTTGATCCATACCTTGGTTTCGATGGAGGTCCATACCTTTGTTTAGAAATCCTCTTATAAATAACTTTTGGGTGATGATACATTGGTTCTATTGGGTACCCATCTATTAATATAGCAGCATCTCTTTTAACGATTCTTTTTTCTGACTGAGTTTCTAGGTCTTGTTTTTGTTCTTCCGCGTATACACATGATGATGTCACTGTCAGCTGTAAAGAGATAAACAAAATAGTTAATTTTTAAATTGTGGATATATCGCCTTTAGAATGTATATGTTTGTAAAACAATATTTATAACATTTTCGAATTGAATGAAATGAAACCACAGGTTTCAGAATAATTTTTCAAAGTGCTATCTATAAATTCTATAAATGCCTAAAATATGTTTAGATTAAGTTAATCGAATAAATGTTATTTAGGATAACTAACGCTTCAGTTATTCTTTTGGGGATTATTTCACTGAAGTGCTATCGTATCTTATAGATCATGTTTAACTTTCTTATCGTTTGGCCCTATTTATTGACTCTAGCACTTTATCAATGGACTGAGCAAAACTATCTTTATCAGTTGTCAACGAGTCTTAATTTTTTTTCTATTAATCAGAAACTCTATAGGTTATATTTGTTCTTTTACTAAAACTTTTAACAAACTTAGAAACTTGGCAAAATTAATGTCAAGTGCGTTGCAGCCATTTGCATAAAGATTAAAAAAACTCTCAACTCTCTCAATATGCTCTTGAATTGTATTTTATGTAAACAAATAAATTATTATTCATTTTCAATGTGTAAGTTGGGCATATAATGAAATTTTGCATTGTTATTCCTGCCTATTTATCTTCTAAAGTTTAGTCTAATGTTACTGTTGCTTCTTGGATAATGTTAGTATTACTGACTGTGTCACACAGATGTAATGCTGTGTTTGATGTGACACTATCATTAATTTATAATGAATTTGAATAATTAACAGTTAACGTGTATACACACGTTATCTGTTAATTTCAAAATTAAAAGTAAATAATTCAAATGAACAAGTTGGCGGTAGACTAAATAAACTAAATAAACGTAAACAAAACGTAGTTTTATTACAACCCAATGTTGTTATGGCAGCATAATTTAGACCAGGGGTGGTGGCTATCCAGAGGGGTAAATATCCTACCACCTGGCTGTGGGTCGTTTTGTCGCCTCTTACGACAGGGGAAAAAAATTTAGCCCGCAGAAAATTATATTCTTTCTCCGTTCCTGCACGGATAAACACAACCGACATCTCGATGTGCAAATTTCGATACCGTTAGGAAGTAATAATTGTACGAATATGCAAATTAGGTCATAAAACTAATTACATGCTTTCTGGTTTGAATTCGAACCCACGCCCTTTGAGTTTGAAGCGCAAGTGTGTTAATCACTAATCTATCACGGCTTGCGGCCAAAACATTACGTAACACCAAATAGATATCCACAACATCATGACGCCCATATGCTTTTCTAGTTGTTTTATGGTGTTGGTTCACATTTTATGTTTCAACTTTCATATGCTAAAAGTAAAGCAAGATGGCCCATGAGGATCGAAAATTAGCATAGCGAAAGTTGATTGTGGTACTTTTCATTATAATAATATAACAATATTAACTCACCACAAGATTTCTTTAACATATAAAATCTAGAGCACGACGCTATTAATAATAATGAGGCTTGCTTTATAAGTACTAATGCCAGGTTTCTGAGGTTACTAGTTATGAGTACAATAACAATTGATTCCATAAAGTTGTGTAGTAGATAAACTTGGTTAACTGTTAATTAGTAGTTTTTATCCGTGCAGGAACGGAGAAAGAATACAATTTTCTGCGGCCGGGCGGCCTGTCGTAAGAGGCGACAAAACAACCCACAGCAAGGTGGTAGGGCATTTGCCCGACTGGATTGCTACCACCCCTGGTCTGGAGTATGTCGCTATAACAACCTTGAGTTGTGTTCCGGCATTAGTCACCAGGTTTCAGTCTCCCTTAAGAGAGCACATTTGTAGCACCTTTGGTGTTACAAATGTCCATAGGCGATGGTAACCACTTTCCATTAAGTGGGTCGTCTGCCTGTCTGTTGAACTCCTGCAATAAAAATAAAATAAAAAAAGTACCAAAACTGGCCACTAGATGGATTTATTTAAGAAGGAATATCGAATGATGATAATAATGGGTGTGTGGAGTCACGCGTAAGGGCCGCTTTGGATGCTCCCTTATCCCCAATAGCCGCTATATCATGTATCGTTACAATTTCTAAAGTTCTCGAAATCTCTACGTTTTTTATTAAAAACTATTATACTGTTTGAACTGTATATAAAATCCTAAGTTAAGTTTAAGTAAGCTTAGAAGACGACGTGTTAACAAGTACGATGAACCCAATAATTGTAACCGCAAAATACGGAAACATAGCGTAGTTGGTGATGTTAAAGATTAACTTCAACAGAGCTTTAAAGTATAATGCTGACATTAGATGGATTAACAAAACGTCAGAATAATAAATTGAATAAAATACCGCGCTGTAAACCGTTAAAACGTCGTTTTACTATGTGTGGAAGTCGCGAAAACTTAAGATAATACTACGGATTAACCAAATTCAATCAATAATAATAATAACTTAATAACAATCCTACATTGACCCGGGCTTGTGTTTAGATGCATTATTATATGGTGTAGACAGGGATAATCGCCGGTGAGTGTCACGCCACATTTACATTTTTGTTAAGGGGCCTCTACGTGTTGACCTTCCTATGCGCCCACGCAAGCCCTCCAGAAGTCCGCGCTATATTTATGGCCCGTCTTCAAAGACATGCATATATAATAATTTCGTAATAATACTTTTTTCATTTACTTCCCATAAAAAGAAAAACAAATTAATTAAGTACAAAAATTTGAGAACCTTAATAAAATAGGAAAGACAGGAGCACAAACTAGGTAAACCCTGTATGATGGTACTCCTGGCCCTCGCATCTCCATTACGCACTATTTTATTACATTAAGCTAGCTAGCTTTAGCCCCTGGCTTCACTCGCTATATACAAAAACTTAAGAGAGTTTTTGTGTAAGTAAAATAACTACCCACTAGGGTTTGATCCGCGGCGTAGCTGCGTGTGCAACTCTAGCAAATATTCTAATAAATTTAAATAAATGTTGGTATAGAGGGTAATCTCTCAAAAAATGAGTCAATAGAGGTGTGAATGCTAAAGTCGTAAATATTCTCTTTTTTTACCTTACCTTTTAAAGTATAAAGCAAAAATTCTATTAGAAATAAACAAAATAGTTGGTAAATCTTAAAAATAATTTCTTAGAAAATTAGTTTAATTAAACAAGACTACTTCAGTAAATTTTGAAAAATGAAATAACTATATTAAACAACTAAAATAATACTAGTACATTTCAATACCGAGTACTTCAATGTCTGTGGTCTGAGACGCACTTGGCCATATTTTTATATCAGAATCATATCAGGCTCACCTGATGGAAAGTAGCCACCGTCGCCTATGACCGACATAGTCTAATAGTATCTAATTACCATTTCCACCACACTGCTCTAGTTCCTTTCTAGGTATACAGCTAACATAAATTTCTCCTTAACATATTATATTACAATTCATATATTTTATACTACATATACCTACTACTTGTAGAATCACCCACGCATGCTTAGGATCCGGTTGTTATACTAATGCAAATTATATTCTATCTAGATATGAATATTCTGGGAAAGTTATTAGTTATTACAGTTTAATCTGACATTTGTTTATAAGCGTATAATTAATTATATAGCAGATTTAATTTATGTTTATTTAATATCTTTAAAAAACGATGAAAGTAGAATCATATAACAAGTATAGGACAGTAATGTGACAGGTAAAGACTATGATCAAATTGAAGCTATTTTGAATAAAGGTACCAAGTAAAAAGCAGTGTCGTAAACGGCAGTGCTACCGCTGCCCAGACACATGGCGTAGACTCTGGGGGGTGCAAGCATGGCCAGACCAGATAGGAGTATTATTTTTTCGGTTTGTTCCTGATGAGTCCTTGCTGAGCACCTAGTGCTCAATTCCAACACATACGTACCACATGCCAGTACCATCGAAAACGTCAGTTAAATTAGAGAAAACATCGCGAAAAAATACATGACGTTTTAATATGGCTGTCGTCTCAGCCAAAATGAGAACCCTTAAAAGAACACTATTTTAGTGTGATAATTAGTTACCTATAACAAAAGCGTATCATGATAAAAGTCTTGATACACGCATATTTACCGCAACCGCACGCACGTCTAACACTTTCAACAAGTGAAAATGTTCACAGTGTGTTAAACTTGTAAATGTTTACTTTGTAAGTATTAAATAGGTTAATTATTGAGGTACATAGTTACACTGCTAAGCATAGGAGATGAATACTATGGTTCTATAAGTCGTGCGCAGAAGGTTTGCCGATGACGACTTAATATTATTGTATTGTATTGTATTACTTACTATTATTGTATACTATTATATGAAGTAAACATACTGTGTCTGCACATTGAAGCTATTAAAAAAAACAACTGGAATATACTTTTTTTTAAGGCGGGGGAAATGCTATTTACGCACAATACTGGGTCCTCTGCAAGGGATTAGACCGTTATCGCATATGGAGGCATTCCATTAAAGGCAATCCAAACATAATTGATCAGCTTGTATGGAGAATCGAATCATTGGACGCCCAATGACTAATACCCACTAAAGCCACCCTCCTCCCATGGGCATATGGTAGGAAAGGCCTGAGACTTAGAACGTAGTTACGCTCAGGCCGGACTGGAATAGACTATATAAACGATGGCGAACACGATGCAATACTTTTAGATGTGTTTTCTGTTTGTTCGGGATCCACATTAAAACTACTGCGTCGATTTCAATGCGGTTTTCAATGAACTACAGCTAATTCTTAGACTTAAGCTCTGCGCTACTTTTTATTCTGGGATTTTTTTTTGGGAATGATTTAAACTGACCATACAAAAAAAGATAGAATTGACATAGGTGATTTTTTTACTGATCGATAGTAAATTTGATGTAATAAAATGTGTGATATATTTTATACCGGAAATCCCGCGGGAATTTCAAATCAAGTGTAGACGAAGTCACGGGAATATCCTAGTATAATATATGACGTTAGAACGTATGCTCATCAAAATGCTCAGTTAATCGTTCCACTTGGCGATCGCGGTCGTTATGCTCGTGGCGAAAACGTCACCAATGACGTCCATATTTTCGATCACACAACGCTCACAACGACCCATGTCAAGAGGTGGGTCGAATAGCCGTTCCACTTGGGTTTACGATTGTAACGCCGGGAAGCAAGTGGAACGGGATAAATCGCGTTCGTGAACGTGGTTGTTATGAGTCCCTGATGGAACGAACCCAATATCTATCCTTCAGTAATTTCTGCAAAAATGACACATTTTTGTGACGTATACATAAACAAGTAATTATGGTTTTCGTGCAATGAACAACTTTTTGTGAATTATCATAAGAAACGCCATAAAACTACCCATAAAACAATTAGTTAACATTAAAAAAGATAAAACCCGAAGTTCTCCACTTTCGTTAGTTTCCAAACGGGTTTCTCAGTGAACTCGTGTTTCTAGTTGCCACTATAATTCGGAGAATTCTTTAAAAAGTGACACCGTTTTTACATAAATTTTATGGATGTGATGTCGATAAAATGTTGCGCTTAGATTTCTCTAAACGATTTACGCACATTTTTAATCATTTAGACTGCATGGTAGAGATCGTTCACCTCTTTGGATAGCTTTAATCGAAAATCAATTTTTTTAATTCCAATGAATATCTCCATGACCGGGTAGTATTGTTTGTAGTTATATGTAAGGCAATATAAGTAGAAAACAAATATTTTTATTTATTTATTTATTACATATCCAACAGCTATATTTATAACTTAAAACAATCAACTCGGTTTAATATTGTTACGAGCTACATAGGACTCGAATTAAAATGCCGTTGGAACTACTATAGAATTTATTAGAACTATACAAACACGTATAAAACATGAACAAATGTAACTAGACACTACTAGTACAAATTGCACGATTCAATAACACGCGCAAAGTCCCTCACTATATCGCTCATCGAATCTAAGTCTTGCTCGTATCGTAATCGTCGCTTGACTGCCCCACCCCTCTGTTCGGGCATTGTTTTATACTAACTATACAATAAAAAAAATCGATCGCGTGGACACGTAATCTGCACACCTGGTTAATTATACCTGCGAACGGCTAACAAAGTAAAAAATATTAACAATAGATTTGTTTAATTGCAAATTTTAAACACGAAGTAAACAAAATAACTCCGAATGCGTGAAGGGCAATAAACCAGGTGGGCATTTCTTTGTTGGTATGTAACAATATGAATGTTGCCAATTACAGGATAGTTCACGCTTTACAACGTTTTTGTACAAAACCTAGATCGCAATAAAATATTTGTTTATTTTAAGCTCTCTATATAATTGTATTATATTCAACAAAATAAAATAAAATAATGCCTTCTGTAGTGCCCCCTATATAGTATATATTATATATAGTATATAAGTAACTAAAGACTAACTTTATGTTTAGGCACTTCCCCCCCCGCCTTTTTATTTAGTTTTAGTTTTTATATATTTGATAGTGTAGTTTGTAATTCAATAGTTGTATATATTATTGGAAATATATAAGACAAGATTGATGACAAAAAAAAGTAACTAAAAATAAAAATAAAACTATACAGACAAAGACGTGGATATTTATGATGCCTAATAAACAGTTAAAATATCAGCCTAAATTTTCTAATATTTTTGATTTATAAGATTAATTTTGAATGATAGAAAATATCAACTTCATTAAATTTGTTGTTATAAGTCGCAGTAAGACGAGCAAGCACTCCGTTTAAGCCATAATTAGTCCTTCTACATGACACGTGAAACAATTTGTTGTGGCTGGAGCGTGTTTTGAGATTTTAGACTTGTTAAGTATTACAGACATACATAACTTCAAGCCAGGTCCCTTGCGGGGTAGGTACGAACACCAGAGCGCCATTCAGACTTATTCTTACACACCTCACTTGCATCTTTGACAGTAGTATCTATAAGTATTAACTATAAATAAATACTAACAGCCCATGAACACCCCACAACTGGGCTTGAGCCTCTCACTATTGGACAGTATATCCACCATGCTTGTCCAAGACGGTTTGTCAGTATGGTTGCCAATCGTACTATAGTATAGGTCTATATTTTAGCTAATATATCTTATATATATAAATCTCATGTCACGATGTTTGTCCGCGATGGACTCCTAAACTACTCAACCGATTTTAATCAAATTTGCACACCGTGTGCAGTTTGATCCAACTTGAAAGATAGAATAGTTTTTATACCGTTGGAACCGGTAGGTGGCGCTGAGATTGGGTTCTAAATTTTATTTCTTCAGGGCAGGACAACGTCTGCCAGGACAGCTAGTATTATTATAGAATAGTATAGACGAGATACATCGGTTATCTCGATGTGCAGGTTGCATCACGATGTTTTCCTTCACCGCTGTTAGCACATGGTATTTGTAACAATAAGCACAACTAATCTATAAATATAAATAAAATTGGAGTGTCTGTTTGTAATATTAGAATAATCGCTTTTTACTACATGCATATGAATATATACGGTACATACACTAAAAAATATTTTTTTCAATTTTTGTCTGTCTGTTTGTTCCAGCTAATCTCTGAAATGACCGGACCATTTTGACGGGGCTTTTATTGGCAGGTAGCTGATGTAATAAGGAGTAACTTAACTTGCTTTTATTTTAGAAAAAATATTTTATTTAGGAATTACGACTATTTTCAATCACCACGCGGGAGAGATCGCGGGGCGGAGCTAGCACTCTATATATTTTTATGGACAGCTACTAATAATATTAAACGATGTTTAAATAATATATTTTAATATTAAATTTGAAGTTGAAAGTCCTGTAAATATACCTAACACAAACGCAAAAACGCCTCAAAGCTTACTTACATGTAAATTCTAAGTATTAATGTAGCAACAATTATTTCTCAGTGTTTTAAGTTAATTAAGAGAGGATCTTTCTGACACTTCTGAAAGTCATAATAATTGAACCGGTCATTTGACCCAACCTCATTTGAACGCAATCACCGTTTGCCCATTGGCTGATTTTACTGATTGGAGTAAACTAATGTGTTTATTTTTCCAAAATCAGCCAATTAAAGACAAAAGTAAGTATATCTTACTTTAAAAAAAAACTAAGATACACATCCAATTATGACTTGTTTATATTAGTTGAATAACCGCCTATATTCCACGCAAGATGGCTAACAAAGCATAAAATCCATAATCGACACACACGCAACTTTCTTGTATATTTATCAACCGTATAATTTATCATAACCATTCAAATCTGTGTAATATTTAGTAATACTGCTTTTTGCTTTCTATTATTGCTGCCACATTAAGGCAGGTGTGCGCCGAGATTTAACCGATGGTTAACCAAAAATAATCACGGTTTTTCCATACATTTTCGGCGATTATTTTATTTTAACCCTAGGTTAAAAGTCGGTTCACACCAGCCTTAGTCGTTCAGGCTTGTAAACAAACTTGACTCTTGCAACGTTAATTCTGTGGCTTATGTACTGTTAAAGATTTAGGCTGGTGTGCAGTGACTTTTAACCAATGGTTAAAATAAATTAATCGCTAAAAATGTCTGCATAAACTGTGATTATTTTAACCGCCGGTTAAATGTCGGTGCACACCAGCATTAGTCTGTGGCGGAATGCGTCTTATGCAAAGCTGTAAAAGTAATGCCATTAATACATATAGTCATATTAATGTATATTTTATCTTTTTGCATGAGTTCAGCAGACAGGCAGACGGCCCACTTGATGGAAAGCGGTCACCATTGCCTATGGACATTTGCAACACCAAAGGCGCTACAAATGCGCTGCTGCTCTCTTAAGGGAGACTGGAACCTGGTCACTAATGCCGGAACACAACTTAAGGTTGTTATGGCGTCATGCTTTAGACCAGGCGTGGTATCCATTCAGTGGGGCAAATGCCCCACCACCTGGCTGTGGGTTGTTTCGTCGCCTCTTACGACAGGTCGCCCTAACGTAGGAAATTGTATTCTTTCTCCGTGCCTTATTGCCTTGTTATCTTATCTGTTAAGATTTAACGTTACTAACAATATCGTATTTCAAGTTACGCATTATACGCGTCGTCATATGTGCGTGAAACAATCTAATCTGTAACAATATCCCAGATGAAGCCGCACCATAAGCCGAACTTAAAGGGATTTATTTCTCTCTTTCAACTTGTACAGAAATAAGACAAAAATTAAATAGTAAATGTTAAAAATAGGTTTCATATGCCTTTAACTGCGTTTTCGTTTTTTTAAATTATATTTTAAAAATTTCAAATATTATCATTTGTATTTCTTTTTATTTACTAGCTGCGCGTGATGGAAAGTCATTATATTTTGGATAATTCACTCTGTATCTTTATAAATTATAGCTTACGTGTGATTCTGATGCTATATTATAGTAAAGTTTCATCAAAATCTATTAGGTAGTATCTGCGTGAACGAGAAACAAACATACATCCATACATTCTTACAAACTTTGGCGCTTATAATATTTATAGGATAGACAACAGCATTTTATACTTTAAAGACTAATTCGTCCTTGAAAATACTCCATGATCTAAGAAACACCATTCAGTTTCAATTGAAAAAATGAAGAGACAAATGAGAGAAGTTAATGTCACATAGTGATACCTTGTGTGTTCTATTATGTTATCCGTACAGTAATAAAGAATGAATACAATTTCCTGCGGCCGGGCTGTCATAAGAGGCGACAAAGCTACCCATAGCCAGGTGGTAGGATATTTGTCCGTCTGGATGGCTACCACACCTTGTCTAAAGTATACCGCCATAACAACCTTGCGTTGCAGCATTAGTGACCAGGTTCCAGTCTTCCTTTAGAGAGCGGCAGGCCATTGCTAACGCCTGGTGTTACTAATATCCATAGGCGACAGTAATCGCTTTCCATCAGGTGAATCTTCGGGCTGTGTGCTATGCTCCATCAATCTTACATCCAGCAATATAAATTTATTGTTTGTGTTTTGTTTTGCATACCATAACTAATGCTAGGATCTACTGCGATATTACTGTATCTAACTACATTGACGCTAATAAATACATCGAGTTGAATTTAAAACAAAACCTACTATGTCTAATAGGATAAGTCAAAATATTAGTCATAGCTACAAGAATGTGGTTTTGTGAAAGTTTTTAAACTCCCAGATCATTTTCCCACATTGTCTTTAATTTGTATAATTATGTATTATATTCTGTACAAAGATTTTTGGCGTACTGTCAATCATTCTTATTTCAATATAAAAGATTTTTACTTTTATAAAGTTGTTACCTAATTATTGTGATTATATTTTTCTCATGGGAAAGTTTGATATGTAAAATAAGTTTTAATATACATGTACTATATTGTATATTTCAATTGTTGCGTCACGTGTCATCCACCAATTTATTGATGTATAATTTGGCACATTTAAAGAATAGTTTTTATCGGGCATCCTATGGTTAATAAATCGTGTTCATGTTGGTATCATAGGGTCATCATAGGGTTAATACATAAACACGATGCTACATAATATGTAAATACAGGTAGAATATATCGGTGTAAGAGCTGTTGATAATATTGGGCATTTGTCTAAATCAGTGCTTTTCAATCTTTTCGAATACGCGACCGCAGGTTGAATAATTTTGGCGACAGACAGTCGCTGATATTTGGGTCACAGACAAGAAGTTAGTAATTTTAAAGACTGCGTCTATGTTTTTTCTCTATTTGGTTATTCATATTCATTCCTTATATTCTGCAAAAAGCTGCTGAGCTTAGAAGTTATATAATTATCGCCAGAATAGTTTCCTGTATCAGTCGTGTGCAATCTATTATAAATTAATTCGCAGCTATGATTTGGATATACCCGTTATATCCAAATCATAACCTCGGTGTTTAGTTTTAGGAATAAACTCAATAATCTATATTCTGAATTTTAGTGTGAATAAACAGGTTTTCTTATTGTATATATATCATGTTTAATGTTTAAATTATTATTTCTTTTTCTTTGTTTTTAGTTCTCTGATTAGATGTCTAATTTATTTCTATCTGTGGTGACTTGTTAGTAGTTCACTATCATGTGTTATTATTATAATTTTAAATAGCTGATAGTCATCCAAAAATTGTAAAATAAAACGAAATATAAGTACGAGGTAGAAATTTAAATTGCCTTTTCCTTTTTGCCGGCGACCCCCGAACAAGGTTATGCGACCCCCCTAGGGTCACGACCCACAGATTGAAAAACACTGGTCAAAATCCTCAAAAATGTGCAATCTGATACAGGCTCTATTTTCTTACATGAAAACTAAATCAGATTTATATATACAAGCTGAATTTCTCAAGTGGCCCTTCACGGTCAAACCCTAACCTATCCTAAAACACTGTCTTTAAAACAAAAGATAAATAAATAGATAAATAAGTACAATAGAATAAATAAAAGGTAAACTAGTAAATATATAATATTTTCTTAAGTTTTCGCGACTTGTACACATAATAAAACTACGTTTTAACGGTTTTAAGCGCGGTAATTTATTTTATTTAGGTTTATCCGACGTTGTGAGCTCTTTCTGCGTGCAACGAAACAAACCAACTTGACTGATAATTTCTTTTATTTTTTCCTTCCACTCATTTTAATATTATATAAAAAAATTTAGAACTAGGCATGTTTGCTGAAGAGTTTCTTGCGCCGCTTCTTCTCTTCAAGCCACAACATGTTGTGAAGCGGTGGTAAATTAGATTAGGCTCCCATAGAGTAAATAATATCCATAAACAAAATTAAAACTAAATAATTAAAATGAACAAGTTGGCGGTAGGCTGAATAAAAACTTTGACAATACACGTTCGACAAATGTCATCTTTGTCTTCCGTGACCACGGCAACTGAAAAGCGGCCGAAACGTCGGATAAACCTAAATAAAATAAATTACCGCGCTTAAAACCGTTAAAACGTAGTTTTATTAGTAAATATATAGTATAATAATAAATAGTAATAGATTTATGTAATATTAATAGTATAATATATGATGTAAATAACATAAAATATGCTACAAATACCCTGATTAGCGTGTGCGTCAGAGAAGGAGAATAATCACTATCATCACTTCACTATCATCATCACTATCACTACATAGTATAAAACAAAGTCGCCTTTTCTGTCCCTATATCCCTATGTGCGCTTAAATCTTTAAAACTACCCAACGAATTTTGATGTGGTTTTTTCCAATAGATAGAGCGATTCAAGAGGAAGGTTTATATGTATAATACAAGTTTTTCTGTAGTGTATTTAATTTTGTATCAGCATTGCACCCGTACGAAGCCGGGGCGGGTCGCTAGTAATAAATAAAATAAAAAAACATATCCTAAATAGAGAAAAACTTTTAAAGGAGTCTCGAGGCCGGTTGTGACGAAAACTAAAAAAGGTATCATTAGGTTTTTTAAATCCGTCAAATAATCTAAAATATCTGTATCAGACATCTAATCAGCGAATTTTGAAAAAATAAACACAGCTTGTATTTTATTTTATTTGGGGGCGTAACAGCTGTAGTCTTAAAAACTAAAGTTACACAGATAACCAAAGAACAGCTATTCACAAACCTACATAAACCTAATTATATAATAAAAGTAACTGTTTATCCTATAATATTTATGTATACCACCTTTGACAAATTGAATCGGTCATATAACTGCTACGGGCTGTCTGGAAGAGATCGCTTCTTAGCGATAAGACCGCCCATTGTGCACATTTAGAATATTTCTAGGCTATAAGTTTTACTGTGTTTTCTGTAATGGTGTACAATAAAGTGTTATCTACCTATCTAATTATTATCCCAAACTATATTGTAGCTTGTTAGGACCAATTTCTGGGCTGTTTTTGAATAAAATGTTCTATTTTTAGTTAGTTAAATGTACAGACAAACTTACTGACGCGAAGTGACTATACTCTGTAAATCGGAAGTAAAAAGTTAAATTAATTTCATATCCATTTTTCGGAAAATCAAAAGCTCTTTTGATTATTTCTAAATGAAATTGAATAATAAATAATTGAATTAAACAAATTCATAGTAAATTTAAGTAAATTTCATGAAAATTGATATCATAGCATTGTTCCTTAGAAACCAATTTCATTAAGTTTTTTTGATATAAGATTTGGTGTATGAATATGAGATAATTTTTTCCATTTATTATACATTAGGGAACTTTAATAAGAAAGATAGTGTTTATTTTCTCAAGTTTTGCCGAGTAGTAAACACAATAAAACTACATTTTTAACGGTTTCAAACTCGATTTGATAATTAGTCTTCTGTGATCCCGGCTACTGAAAAGTGGATGAAACTTCGGAATAATAAAAATCAAATAAAACGCGCTTAAAACGTAGTTATATTTAAAAAAAATTATTGACAATGCAGCCAACTCTGGCAGCGATCTAGTCTTTAATTTTTATTTTAGTTATAGTTTTAAATATCTAATTCTTTATATATACATACCTAATATAAAATATTGATAATTATATCACTAACGGTAATTAATAAAGTAATTAATCTTTATATTAATACGTGAAGCAAAAACACCAAAATCTTTGTACCCTTTTTATGAAAATTGTGCGGTTGGAGAATTATGAAATTTCACACACTTAACGTGTTGCCATAATTAATTCACTAATCTATGGTGTAAGGAAGGTATTGTTACTCCGAGGATACTCCTTGTTTATTAATAACACTCTTACGACCAAGTTAATGCTTAGTTCCTCCAATAGTAACTAGTCCGGCCTAAAGGCGGATTACTCCTAGGATTTAGGCTTTTTATTAATAGGGCTGTTGTTATAGTTTTTTTTAAAATTATGCATTCATTAAAAAAAATTACATACATTCTTTTGTTTACTGTTTCCTTGGTGAAATCTATGATTATAAAAGTATAGTTTTTGATATTAATTATTATGGTCGAATTTCGCACACAGGCGATCTAGTATTTATGTATCACAAATGGAAATTAAAAAAGTAATTAATATTAATAATTTCTTACCGTTAAAACAGCGTAACAAAACAAATCAGTGAACTGCATTGTCACAAACACTTAGAATGTCCTGTTAAACTTTATCTGCCGTAAGGCAGGCGTGAGACACGTGTTACCCGCTCGAAAGCCAGATGGATTGTGGATGCAGAGCGATTGAGATTACTGTTGTTGAGCTAACTGTGACTTGATACGGTGGACTTGTTTAGAGATGATAATACCAGGAAAGTATGAGTATTTTTTATACAAATGTTGATTTAATTCAACGAATTATTTTATTACAGGTTTCAATGTGAGCTTCGGATGTATATTTATTAGGAGTAATTGTATCAAGTTTAAGTATAACAGTATAGTTCTATAATTTTTATTGCATGAGTTCAGCAGACAAGCAGACGGCCCACTTGATGGAAAGCGGTTGCTATCGCCTATGGACGTTTAAAACACCAAAACATAAAGGTTTTTATGGCCGTATACTTTAGGCCAGGGGTGGTAGTCATCCAGACGGGCAAGTACCAGACGGCCGCAGGAAATTATATTCTTTCTCCATTCCTGCGTAGATGAGCTTACACACACAAGCGGGTTTATCAGTAAACATCACTACTACAACCGTAGCCAAACATTTTAGGAAATTATCATTTTAATTTTACTTTTATAGGTTTTCAGGCTGCTCCATCTGTATAAATTTTGCAGAAACTATTATTTTCATGATATTATTATTGACATGATATCTAGTAGATATCTAATGGTTACCTTAGTACAGTGCATAATATAGTGTACCAAATTTTATACCATCATCTCATTGGTCATGTCCCAAACCACAAGATGAATAACACGCGTCATATCCCAGTGCTTGACACGAAACCAGACAAACACTTCGGGACAGACATCGTCGACATCGTATCCATTGCGAATTTTTAAATCAAACGCGAATGAAGTCGGGAATTGTTACGAGTTTGTATTATGTAGTATCATCTCTATGTCGATCCAGCTAACATTTCATCTAATCGCATCGTGAACTGATGCTAGCTCTCACATTCATTTTTGTTTATCTATTTACTATTATAACTGTTTTGACAACAACAACATTATAACAATATCACTCATTCAATTAAATTATTGATTGTTATAGAATGTACTGACCATTGTTTGATAGGTGAAATACATTTCAAGGCTATAAAGCCAAAGACGTGTAGCTCAGTGGTAAACGGACTCGCGATTCACATAGACATGGATTCGAGTCCTAGTTCGGAAACATATATCACATTGCTACTATGGACAATAGGGGAGCGGAGGGCTCAATAAATTGAAATACTTTCTATAAATTTATAGTTATAGGCAGTGAATAGCAGACATTACATATTTCAAGTCTGAATTTTGCTACATGTATCTCTTAAGTTTACTATACAGTGGGCTAAAGCTCCGGTGAATCAGACATAGAACTAAAATCGCCTTTTGTTTCAGGCGGAGGGAATGCATTTCGGACAATACCGGAGCCTTTGCTAGGGATTAGACCAGAGTTGATTATGGAGGCAGTCCCCTACTGGCTGCCAAACAGCAATCAATCGGCTTGTGTGGTGACTCGAGTACTCAATACCCCACTAAAACCACCCTCCTCCCATGTGCCCCACGCCTATGGCAGGAAGAGCGTGAGACTTAGAACGTAGTTACGCCCACGTTGATCAGTGCTTGAGAACGCCCCGGGAAAGGCAAACTCACTTCGTCAACAGGGGTGAAGACTCCTCTGCTCTCTAGATGCATGAGGCCCCTTAAACAAAAATCGCCGGGCACAACTTTCGTTAACAACGCAAACACACGCAGACAAGGAAATAAAGTTTAAAGGGGCGGAATTTTATTGTTATCTGTTGCGTGTTTTACAAGGAACCAATAAAATCGATGTCCAATCAAGGAGGCAATACATAAAGTGCATATTGCAACTAAACATGAGTAATTGTTGGCATAGTTTAAACATTACAGAAACGCATATGAAGTTTGAGTGTTATTTTTAGTTTTTTATTGCAGGTGTTTAGCAGACACGCAGACGGCCCACTTCATGGAATGCGGTTACCATCGCCTATGGACATTTGCAACACCAAAGGTTCAACAAATGCGCTTCTGCTCTCTTAAGCGAGACTGGAACCTGGTCACTAATACCGGAACACATCTCAAGATCAAGCTAGTAGGGCAAATGCCCTACCACCTGGTTTTGGGTAGTTTTGTTGCCTCTTATGACAGGCCGCTCGGCAGCAGGAAATTGTATTTTTTCTCCGTTCCTGCACGGATATAAAGAGTGTGTGCGTGGATATCGAAACAGTGAGATTTTCAAAGCAATATGTTAGAAAACTGATCAAGGAGGAATTTGACAGACCGTACATGAGGTAGGGCAAGCTCGATCGCGGTAGCTTTTGCAATATTTTTACATCTGTTGATCATGTGTCCGCGTCCTTATTCTGGGGCCTATCGCAAACATCAAAACACATTAAATGACGGAAAGTTTGGTGTTATGAAATTTATAGGAATAAAAATGACATGGAAAATTTCAAAATGACAGTTGCACGAATAAAGCAGTTGAATTGTTACATTTTTTAATCCAGTTAGGTTGTAATTTATTTGACTGATTACTTCTATACCTGATAATGGAAAATTTGCTCTAATAGTCTAACCTGGGGCCCTCTGTGTTTCGGTGAACTAGGCAGACAAATCCTATAGATCGTTCGGTCATAGAGGCCGCTGCTGTTTAAGCTATACGATCCTTTACTTCGGTAATACTTTAGAAATAAAGCGCCATCTATTAAAATCTGTTCGTATCACTAAATGCTTTATCAAACTTAGAACCTTACAAGTTGATTGGTACAAATAAGAATTACTAGATGGCACTGTTTGATCATAAATTACTATGAGACTTTTAAAAAATACTTTTTTTAGACTAGAAGCAGTCAATCAGTCACAAACTGAAAGACTTCTTTTCTTGTTATATCAATTGTTAGATTGATATTGCGTAACAAAATTACTAGATTGAAAATGTATAGACAGTATTTATTATCTATGATGCTCATGACTGGTGACAGCGGACAGCCATTTACGCAGATTCGTATTAGGAAAATGACAAGTATAAGAATAAAATGGAACTGTCTTCTTACATCCCACAGTCAGGTCAGGTGTTAGAGTACTTGCCTGTCTGTATGGCTACCACTTGGTGTAGCAAATGTACATAGGCGATAGTAACCACTTTCCATCAATCAAGTGGTCCGTCTGCCTGCCTGCTGTACTCATGCAATAAAAAAGAACTGAACTGAAACTTTCCGAAACTTATTTTTAGGTCTATAAAAATTCAATTCAATTTCAGCGGTCGTTTGGAGGAAGTTCTTAAAACATCAACACATTTTTCACTGGAGAATTTAAAAAATACCGTATAGGTATATTAATATGTATTATATATACGGTATTTTTTTACAATACAATAATGAATACTCTTTAATAAGAATATTAATTATTGTATGTTTCCCAAATAAACTTAAATTCTCGCCAAAAACCTCACAATTATTGCTTGTCGCTCGTTCTTAAACCACAACAATATTTACAAACTAAAATGTATTTTTCAAAAATAAAAAACCTTATCAAGTGGCATGAAAAATTTATTTGATTTTCTTTTAAATTACATTAGGTATAATGATATGCTAAAATAAATACAGAAACTGTTCGAATATTTAATAATTATAATCATTACATTAAATTATTTATAATTAATTTAATTATTACGATTTGATCATTAATACAAACAATAAAGCGACTTAATTCTATTTATTTATTTACATTATCTCGATAGAATAAATTAGAGCAATTATTTATTTATTATTTATAAAAAAAACATGTTGTGGAAAATTGTTGCTCACAACTAAAACAGGCAATTACACTGACCACGGAAAAAGTGAGCGCCTTAAAATAATTTTCTTCTAAGCAGAATGAAATCTTTATACACTAATTTAGAGATATGGGTCTAATTTAGGCTGGTGTGCACCGACATTTAACCGGCGGTTAAAATAAAACAATCACTGTTGCATGCATACATTTTCAGCGATTATTTTATTTTAACCATTGGTGAAAAGTCGTAGCACTGCTATTACAAATATGTCGGAACGATAGTTTGTTGGTGATTTAATTGCACCATAATCGTTTTGTATGGTTTTCACCAAAAACAGCAACCATTTAGTCGCCATTATATATAAACCTATGTAGTAATCGAACATACCAACGCGATTATTATAGAATACTTGGGTATATATTAAAACTGGCACGTAGGGTGAGCATGGTCTGGCTAAACTTTTGGACTTTATTATTTTATTAAACGTGTAAAAAATTTGTAACATGATCTTTAAAGTGAAAACTTAGTTGATATGTATGTTAATTTATGTGTCTTGTCTTGTTAATTTATATTGTACTAGCGACCCGCCCCGGCTTCGCACGGGTGCAATGCTGATACAAAATTAAATACACTACAGAAAAACTATGAACGTTGTATATAAAAACATAGCGGCCCGCTCCGACTTTGCACGGGCATCACTACATAGAAACCTCTAAAATTATCAATGTTGCCTTAGTATATGATGTATGTATTATACATATAAACCTTCCTCTTGAATCACTCTATCTATTGGAAAAAACCACATCAAAATTCGTTGGGTAGTTTTAAAGATTTAAGCGCACATAGGGATATAGGGACAGAAAAGGCGACTTTGTTTTATACTATGTAGTGATAGTGATGATAGTGATAGTGATGATGAAGAATTATAATGATTGTATGTTTCCCGAATGCGGTAAATAATAAAGTACACTGATTTAGAGAAAGGGTTCTTAAATAAGCGTAGTGTAAAACTACTTTAACTGAAACTATGTCTAATAAGGATGCTTATTGTTTTTCCTATAAAATATTTTAAATATGGATGAAGAAGTCATGCTTACGTATAAAATAAAACCTTTGTTTACGTCCAATAAAGGTGTTATGTGCATAAAAACCATTGGTTTGGAAATAGAAAGTTACATAGAAGTTATAAAAGTACGAATGTAAAATTATAATAAAAAAACTTTGTATTTATATATTACTATTTGCATGCCTGAAAAGGCAAAACATGTGAAACAAAATAATATTTTTTTAAATCTAATATTTTTGCTGACCATGTTTTTAAGCAAATAAATGATTTGATTTATAATATATCCCCTTTATTCATTCATATCTGAAATAGTTTATTCTGCTGAGCAATAACATACTGCTATCTGTCAATAACATCTGGTTTAGTATTTGTACGAGTATATGAAATTCGTATGTGCTCCCACTTTTTGATGGTCAGTGTATAATGCCTGTTACAAACTGAATGCACTCTAGTGTCGTAACTATAATAGCCTGCCCTTTAACGTGTAATATAACACGCAATTGCCCTAAAAATAATAATGGAAGATAATTTTTACTAATGACTCAATTTTATATAGACAAAAAACATCTAATCTTATTATGATGTTAATGGCTTGTTTACATGTATTAAGTGAAATGGAATTAATTTCAAGTGGTTTAGTCCTGATTTATATTTGCATTAGTTAAGAAGCGAGTTGACTAGCGTAACTGACCATTTATGGAACTAATTAAATTGAGTAAATCTGTATTACACAAAACGCAATAATAATATTACAAACGTGTCACTAAAACAATCATGCAGACAAGGTTTCATGTAGTAACATTTTTTTTCACAACAATCGATTTCTGTATATAGAGAAATGTTTATGAAAACAAAATTGTATTACAAAATTTGTCGTAAGTATATTCTGTCCAATTATATCTTCAAAAATAGGGTATTGTACGAGCGAGATAGCAAAATATATGTAGGTAGGTCCTTAAGTCTGTATCATGGATTGTACCGAAATTCGCCAGTTAAGTAAGAATATATCAATTAAGTGCATAGCAATTCAAATGACGATAGAGCTTAACTCTCTAGTTTCTCAAGTTAACTGGCTTCTTTAAATAAATCAGGCTTAGATGATGATTTTATTTGCTATAAGTTGTATTTCAAATTTAGTTAATATACTACTTTATACGTGTAAACCAACCATAAAGGCTGATTTTTCAGTCATAGATAAAAGTTAGGTATGCAAAAATAAATAAAAAAATGACAGTTCCATGAAAAATGGTTCCATGGTTCACTTCTTAAACTTTTGCATTCAATCAGTACATAATTTAGTTGACATATAACTTTTATCTGATGATTGAAAAATGCAGAATTAAAGCCTTATTTACACTGCATTAGTTAAGTAATTAGTTACCTTGAGAATAAGTCCTTGTTATCGTTTGGACAGATATCTATTTACGGTCTTATTCATAGAGGGTTAAAGTAACTTTGAACGCTTCTTTATGATTCTTAAAGAAGCTTTCGAACTTAGTCTAACTCTTTATGAATAAGACCGTGTATCGGCAACTTATTACTCTACTCGAAAACTGACGATACTAAAATCTTAACTTGCCAGTTTTGTAAGTTAACTAATTACTTAACTAACGTAAATAAGGCTTAAATCATAAAAGCATACAATTAAAATAGAATAAAAAACTATATTGAATTTTTTTGTGCTTTACAGGCGTTCAAATTTTATTTGACTTGAAAATAAATACAATACTTTTTTTTAGGTGTATTGACAAACAAATTATTTATACTTATATAATATACAAATAGAAGACTGTGTGTTTGTTTGTATATTTGTATTGTGAATAACAGAGGATTTCAATTGTGTTTTTTTATGAAAATAGTATAATATACACTATAGAAGATAGTATTCCTCTTCATAGTAAAGAATGAATCTCCCACTAAAATTGGAAATGAAAGGGCCTACATCCTGCAGAACTAGATGGCGCCACAAGACTTTTTAATTTACGTATTATTTTTTAAACTTAAACCATTCACCGACACCTTTTTAGTTTCGTAAATTTCATGAAATTGCAAACGAGCCAGACTAACGAGGAATTGATTTATATATAAATATAATAAAATTGTTACACACTCACGTCGTAGTTCTTAAGTCACTGGAAGGAACTAACACCTAAGAGACAGGCTTGGCCTTGGCCAGTTTAGGTGTTTTTTTTTTTTTTTTTTTTTTTTTTTTTTTTATAATGGCCCGTGTGGCCATGCGTCGTCCCCCTAACGTAGTCAGGGTCTTTGTATATCTTTTTTATTTGTTTATGATATGTATTATGTAGTCAGACCTTAGCTTATTATTAATTTTAACTTAAAACTAATATCTTGCATAACAGATATATATATATACATATATATGTTGTACGGTGTTCCCCAGCAAGTGCCAGTTTAGGTGTTAGTACCCAAACAGTTTTAAATTTTAAGACTACATTAAATTTTAAGACATCATGTAAATTTAATTTTGGTGTCAATAAATAAATATTATTAAATATTATTATTATATATGAATACTAGCTATCCCGGCAGATGTCGTCCTGCCCGGAAAAGCTTTAATCGATATTCCGACAGCAGCGCCACCTGCCGGGTCCAATTGTGCACCAACTAAGAAACCTTCTCTGGCTCATGTACAACAACTTAGCTAAAGATCATCACATGATCAAATGTATAGTGTACGATTCTATAAAGGACATACAGACAAACATTCATTTTTATAGAGAAGAAGATATATAAGATTTAAGTTTAAAAAACATGTTTATTAAAATAAAACATCGGTTTAGGGCCGATTATCTAATCATCAGGTAAAAGTTAATCAGTCGAATAAATTATAACCTGTCTAAATTCAAAAGTGATGCATTTGTTCTTGTATTCTGTTATTCACTGAATATACAGCTTTCTTAGGACTAATTTCTTATATTATTAATTCGACGGCGGAAGATAAATTGTCACAAAGGTGTTGGTGTTGCCATGCCAACGTCTCCGGTCACTGCACAGAATTATTACAAATTAAAAATGCGGACTCACTGCTTTCACTCACTTGTTAAATTTTCAATTGGGTAATATATATTTATGGAAGGTTTGTATTATATTATTACAGATGGAAATATCTGGAGAATTTCTTATTAGTATAATATCAAGGTGCACGCCAACAATCTATTGTGATTAAGATTCTTGTCCATCTAAAGGTTGCCTGGAAGAGACTGCTTTAAGCAATAAGGCCGCCGCCAATGGGGATTGTTCACAAAAAATACCCACTGATTTTATATTTTTATTACGTAAAATAGGGTATTTTAAGATACTAATTCGAATATTTTTGTATTTTAAGCGTTAGTTTTTCTATAATTCGATTTTAAAATTATTTCTCCGATGACGTCATAAGGGACAAGTTTACATTGATTTGTTTGCCCAGAAAGCAAAAACAATAAAAATAAGTTTTATCTATATATAATCAGAGTAATCTGTGCTACTATTTAAATGTCACTGTCATTACTCATTACGTATCGTGACCATTTTAGTGTTTTTTGTTGCTAGGCTTATAATTTTTCGTGTTCAATCATTATTATTTTCTATAGTTATCGTTAAATTTTTTAAAGTGATCTTTAGGGAAAAATCTATGTTACAGAACTTAAATCAAATAATGTACAACTAGATTTTTTTTACACATGAAGCAGGCAAACAGGCAGACGGCCCACCTGATTCGATTTATTAAGGTCAAATAAAGGTCAAACGCATTTCTTACAAAATACAAGAAGATCGTACGTTTTTTGGAATTTTAACTAGACAGAAATGATTAGGGATACTATTCCTCGAAATGGTTTTTCAAATAACTAGATTGAAAAAAAGTGAACAATCCCAATGGTACTAGGTACTACTTGCTAATTTTAAGATATGTAAATGTGTTATTGTTTTAAGTTGTTATACAATAACGAGTATTTTTGTTGTTATTAGTTGCTTATATTTAATGATTTTAGTGGAATAACCGTATAACTTCAAACTTGTATTATTTTGCGTATCTCGACAGTAGTTCTAAAGATTTGATTCAGTTTTGTATATGTATTTATTCCCTGAAAACGATTTTGCACAAAACCCCAAAGAAGCGGTTGCGCTCCATTCAAAGTGAAAATGGAAAAATAGTAGATAATAGTGAGTTAACATTTTTACTCTAGTGTGGCAATGAAGTCAGTTTTCTGGACACGATTTCCTTTGGTGTTTACTTTTAGTCAGTTCCTCTTAAAGCGGTGCAAAGATTATGTACCTAGTGAGTGTCAACTGCTCATGTGTATTGAAATTATAGAATACTTTCATATTTAATCAAACAGGCACCATGCGTATATTTGACTCTCAGAAGCTATCAGTCGAAGTTTTTATAACAACTGAATGTCATATTTCTAAACACGCAACTTTTGTTTAGATATTATATAATGTTTGTTTACAACCAAGCAACATATTATTACGCTTTAAGATCTTGCCGAAATATCTAGATTATGATCTATTTGACTGGAAGGGCGTAAAATGATTATTGCAGCCGCCAGTCTAATGTGTGCCTCATTTCATTGTATGCCATGGTAGCGACGCTAGCAGGGCTTTTGTGACTACCCTTGGCGTAAGATGGCCGCCAAAGCGTATACCAGACGAGTTTAGTATCACTTGTTCATGTCACCAAAATAGACGTCAAAGAGATCGCGCTCATCATCCTTTACGATCTTAGGCAAATTAAAAGAAAAATCTTTCAGTATCGAACGCCATTTTACATTTTTATAAACTAGTAAAATGTATTAGACATAACGCGAGGTAAGCTTCGTATCTGACGGCCGATTGAGAAAGCAGTGATTCGTACTCATGTATTTTCTTGGCGTCGCCGCCAATATAAAGCATAGCGGGCCATTTGGGCTGGCGTCGACGCCAAGCCCTCGCCAAGTGATGTAGGGTTAGGTACGTTGTAATTACAATGGACATGTTTTGATTGGCGGCACTGCTAGCGTCGCTGCCATGGCATCCTAATGAGATATAGCCCTAAGACTGACTGGTCAATGCTATTAATTTCAACGTAGATTTTTCTAAGTAGGTGCTTTAATTAATGTGTTTAGCACAAAGTGTATATAATTAATATTTACAGTGTTAGGCAGGCGTTGGACGTTGGCAGGCGGTGCTATGTTATGTATATATACGACCTGAAGAACAAAGCTGTGTTTGTACATTTATGAAATAATATAAACACACATGAAAAATTTAGTAGAAATTACGAGAGACGGATCGTCAGTTTGTCAGTCTGTAATATTAACTTACTAGTAACACTGACTCGATTTCGATATGTTTTTTACTGGTGTAGTTTGTTCAAAGGTAAGTTAACTTTAAACCCTTATTGACTATAACTCTTTTAGAGACCCATTAATGGCCGGTACCTACATCTTACTATCCCTTAAAAATTGACAAAATTAACAAGTAAAGTCAAAATTCAACCGATGATGTAAGGCTAGTGAATGAATAGTAAGTTGTAAGAACCGACATAAGAGGGATTCCGACTATCTTTTTACACCACCCTGATTTAGAGAAGCCCCTTCTATAAATCAGGTACGGTATCAAGCTTACTTTGATGGAATATTTTAATTGGGTTTTAAAGATATTTTGCATTTTATCTTACATTCTACTACGTCGAGGAAGTAGGCTGGTTTTAGAAACAACATTAACATCGATTGGTTCTTTAGGTTCGTATTGTAGAACGTTACTCAAGTACAAACTAACGCTTGAGATGATTTGAAAAAATAATATCAGCTCATAAATTACTCACAACTGGCAAACTATGTTTCTTCCGTGCAGGAACGGAGAAAGAATACAATTTCCTGCGGCTGGGCGGCCTGTCGTAAGAGGTGACAAAAACAACCCACAGCCAGGTGCTAGGGTATTTGCCTGTCTGCATGGCTACCACTCCTGGTCTGAAGAATGCCGCCATAACAATCTTGAGTTGTGTTCCGGCACCTTCTGTGTTACTAATGTCCATAGGCGATGGTAACCGCTTTCCATCAGGTAGGCCTCAAACGCATCGCCAATAAATGACACAAGCACTAAACTCAATTCCAGTGTTTTAAATTTTTTTGACGATTGGATTATTCGTTCCTGAAGGAGAATACTTTGAAGGTGATGAAATAAATTTAAATGAAAAACTATCATTTTGTGTGTGTGTTAATGATCCATTCCCTATTTGATAGAGTAGTAAACCGCCCCACGCACAGAGAGCTTGAAACCAGGGGCTTGCCCCCCCCCCGGCAGTGGAAGAAGCCTTGTGAGTCGTCTCCGACCAGAACCTGCGGAATGGCTAGGCCAAATACTTGTGGTATAAGGGCGAAGAATGGAACACCGAGGGGTTTTAGTGGGTATCCCTAACTGCGACGTAGCAATTGCACTTCATGCTTGCGGTGCTAGTACCACTCCAACATGGCGAACCCCTCCCCACCGCGATTCCCACGCGGAGGATAGTCTACAAGCGAATTTCCCCTTGCGAAAAAATATTCGCACTTACATATTTTAGTAGATAATTGTAGTGACAATTGTCTACTAAAAAAAAATTTGTGCGAAAACTTGCCTAAGATGTAAGTGCAAAAAAAGTTTTCGCACTTACATATTTTAGTAGACAATAGTAGTGACAATTGTCTAGTAAAAAATTAAAGTGCGAATTTTTTAGTTTATTTGTCTCGTCAGTTTGTACGGGGATAACGCTCTAGAATACGTTTTTATATTTTTTTGTATTATATTATTAAAATATTATATTGCAAGGCGTGGAAATTTATTTTAAATCTATAACTATAAAAATGGACTATCAATTAATATATTTGGATAGAATTCTTGAATTAACATTATAAAATATACAAATACAACCTTTATCCATTAGCTGTACATAATTTAATGAAGGTCCCTTATCTCTAGTTCAATATCTCCATAAAATACGAAACACTCATTAATTAATGTACATTAATTACCACACTCAGAGTCAGAGAACATATCGAGAGATAATGTAAACTTTAAACATGTATAATTCAATCGTTGTCTTAAACTGATGGATCAGTATTGCGATCCAGCGAGGAAACGTAGCCAGCCTTCTGGGCACCTTACCCATAGAAGACGGTGATCTGGGCTCAGTATTCTACTTAGAGTCTTGAGGGACTATGGGTAGAATACAATACAAATAAGTTAAGTTTTCTTACATTGTATTCAATAGTATGTAATTTATATTATAATTGTGTTATTTATAATTATTTAATTTAGTTATTATTTATAATGTTTTAATAAGTGATCTATCACTGTATGTAACCTCATTACACTTTACAATTTTATAATATTATCACAATTCACAACTCAAGAAGATAATAAATGAATTTCATCGTTGTCTTCTAATCCTATTGTTAAGTTCCTTGAATTTAAGGCTTAATTGAAATGCACCTTGCTTAAAAATGGATACTACACTATTGAAGACTATTTAAATGACAAAACTGCATACATAGCTATTCGCTCCAGCCTTCTATAATAACTTTTTTTGATATCGTTTATATTTTGCATAACATGTAAGGAATCTATGGAGATTTGTTGTAATATAAATTCTTAGTATGTCATTTGTCTACCTTGGACAAAAAATACAGGTAGGCAGACACAACTTCGAGGGGGAAGCCAATAGGAGGATTCAGTTGGGCTGGGCGGCATTCGGCAAGCTTCGTCAAGTGTTCTCGTCGACCATTCCGCAATGCTTGAAGACAAAAGTCTTCGAGCAGTGCGTCCTCCCCGTCCTGACCTACGGGGCCGAGACGTGGACACTGACGGCAGGATTGGTCCACAAGTTCCAAGTCACTCAACGGGCTATGGAGCGAGCTATGTCGGCTGTTTCTCTTATGGATAAAATTAGAAATGAGGATATCCGTAAGAGAACCAAAGTAACCGACATAGCTCGCAAAATTAGCAAGTTGAAGTGGCAGTGGGCCGGTCACGTCTGTCGCAGGACCGATGGCCGTTGGAGCAGACGAGTCCTGGAGTGGAGACCGCGTCTCGGTAAACGTAGTGTCGGACGCCCTCCAGCCCGATGGACCGACGGCCTACGCAAGGTCGCCGGTAGGCGCTGGATGAGAAAGGCAGCAGATAGGTATGAGTGGCGCCGTCTTGGGGAGGCCTACGTCCAGCAGTGGACTGTGAATGGCTGACGACGACGAGTATGTCATTATTGCGACAGTAACAATATTTTTTGTATGATGCAACTCCATTGATTCTTTGAAAAGTGATAGCACGTTGCGAAGCCGTGTACATAGAATAGGAAGTAGATTTAAATTTTGACTTCCTTCAAAACGTGTTCTCCAGCGGAACTCATTTTGAATGAAAATTTTGTATTTGAATGAGATGTTGGAATGCTAAAAGTAAGTAAAAGTAAATGTTTAGAAACTGCAACGCTCTGTCGTCGCTCGCACACCATCCATCCCGCTCACACATTGCGCTATGTATTGTACTAGCTGTACGACTTGTTAATATTTGTATATAAGACTATCGTTTAAAAAAGAAACTGCTCACTTCAGTTCTCTTCAGCATTCAACGGTGAATACTACTCTCTGCCATCTGAAGTATTATTTACCTCGCTGCTATAGAATAACATATAAAATAAATAATGAAAAGTAAATTTTCCCCTAAATTTCCCAAAATACTAAATTTCTCCAAAAAAAGGTAGCAAGCTTAGATCAATTTTACAAAACGCAGAGACTCGAACTATGATTCCTAGGATGGAGAATTTCTTATGTCATTTACTCCGGTCTGGATGTCTGGGGTTGACCCCAGAGTGGCCCGTTGTATATTATCCATAACAGAAGCAAAACTTGATAAGCTTGGAGATCACAATCTATGTGTTTGTCTGCTGATTATTATTTATTTCATTATAAATTTATAAACATAATAAGAATGCAATAACTGTTAATCATATTATCTTCAATATGTAATATTTAGATTTATTTTACATAATTATTGCCAGCGAAACTTCGTTTGCGTTGCCGTTTGTTAGCTAGCAGCTCTGTGTCTAGTATCATTTAAATCTGTTCAGTAATTCTCACGTGATTTTCTAACAGATGGGCATGCAAACATTCGAAATTTTAGAAATCTGCTGATCGAAATTAGACCACCTGAATTTTCTAATTTTTAACTGGCATTATACAAACTATTTACAAATTAAATTTATTAGCGTAAAACGAACTTCACAATTTGGATTGAATAATATTTATTTATGATTATTGATTGTAAAGATATTTTTAATGGTCACTTTTTAACGGCTTTTATAAATAGTTTGAGCTCTCGCCATTACAATAACAAAGCTAAATTGATACTTAAGTACTGTTAATTAAAGACTCTGAGTGTGGCAATATAGAATCAAGGATTTTAGAATTTATCTACATTGATATTGGAAAGACCCTGTTTTAGTCTAACAAGACCTAATTTCTGACCGAATTCGGTCTAATAGTACTAATTACCACTGAGCGAGGTATCTTTAGGATTAAATTGAAAAAAAAAACAATTGGTAACAAAGTTTTGAAGACTGTTAAATATAACGACTTACGATTGTCATCAATCCATGTTGAGAAATGTCATCAATTTATATCTTTTTTAAATAATTTATGGCCTGGTAAGAAGAGTCTGTACGTTAATTGTTATTTGTCTCAGAACTTCACTTATTATAACCTTCCACCGCCAAATTGTCTTTGATAAAACCATGCAGCAGAGTGCTTGTGGCTAGTGAAAAGTTACAACAACAATACGCAGACTATGAGTTGTTTCCTGATGTATTCTTGATTAGTGAAACTATCGACTCAACTGATGTCAACTAGAAATAATCATTTGTTAACAAATATTTTGCTGAAGATAGCTCTGTACTAAAAGAATGCTATGTCGCACTGGTACTATCAACACTAATAATAACAATATAAATTTTAGTCAGGTCCCCAAAAAAATAAATTAGGTTACCTAACATAAGTATTCAAACACTTTAATTACCGCAAGGCGATTAAATATTGTCAAATTGCTTTAACACTATTGTAAATATTTTAATTATATCGACGGTATATTCGTATGACGAATTAAGACATTGTTAAAAAAAAATTATTTTCACTTGCTTTAAAAACTTACTACTTCTTGATGCAACTATCGTAATTAACAACCAAACCCTGACGTATATCATTAACGAATTGATGACACTCCTCAACAATAGTCTATCTTCAATCTCAAACTCGAAATAAAATACAAAAAAGAGATCTTACAAAAAAACATTGCACAAACACAAAAAAGCCAAAGCTTCACTGAGTCGCTTCAGCGGTGTGGTAATGGGAAGGATGGTAGCGCCAAACCTGAGGAGGCGAATACTCCACCGGAACCTCTTGAGCTGTACCCCCTGCTCCCCACATCAGGACAGTCTGCCTTGGCATCTCTGCTGGCTGCTGCATCCTATCCTGTTCTCCTGAACCACTAGATCCTGCAGGACTGGGTCCAGCTACCACACTGGGCGATCTTCTATCGGGACCTGTTACAGGACTCATATACCTCCCACTACTATCCACATATGTGTACTCCCTTGAAGGAGGTCTGTGGTAAGTCGTGACGTCATAACCAGGCGGGGCAGGTTCTAAGAAACCGTTTGGTGCATAAGGTGTATAATGATATGACAACGGTTTATACTGATGAAATAAATTATCAGCTGTGAGGAAACGATCATCTATATGTGGAGGAGCATAATGTATTGGAGCCGGGGGATATTCTCCATAAGGTGCTGTATATGCTCCATTTAGATTCGTATATGCTGCAGCTACGTCAGCTGCTATATAATCAACAGGTGCAGGCGCTGGTGTTGTAGATACTCTCCGTTTATTCCGGCAAGTTGATAGGAAATCTCTTAGTTGAGTCTTATATCGTCTAGCAGTTCTTGGTGGTGTGACCACAGTAGACTCGCAGCCTGATAGCTGCTCCGTTTCAGAGAAGTACAGACTTGTTAGGCCTGTATCGAGGTAGCTCACTTTGAAGTCCATAGTTCTTTTGCCTAGAAGATCTCTGCCTTCTTCTTCCCTGAAAATCGAAAAGGTAATCATTAGATGATGTCTTCAAATTTTGTTTATCTATAAGTCCATCTTCCTTTTGGAACATTTCTAGTTTAAAACCAATAAGTATAATACCTAGAAATTGAGATTTTTTTTTAACTATACAAAAAATAATTGAATATTAAACATATATCTACCTATATATAAAAATATTCTCTAAATGTAAAAAGAAACAGTTCTTTTACATTTTTCCAATCATTTGATGGAGTATATCTTTTACATTCAAACTTTTTTATGGATAATTTTATGATTTTTAACTTCAGTTGATAAGCACAGATCGTTTTATGATCCCAAGCTAAACACGTATTTTTTGAGGCGAGGGAAAATGCTACCGATTTACGCACAGACTAGGTCGTTGCTAGGGAACGACACATTTAGGTCGGGGGAGGTAGCACTGCAGCAATAGTATGCTCTTGACAGTGATCCGCCCGCGATCGACTCAGCTAGTGTGGAAGACTCAGAGGAAGCTGCATACGGGCAAGCAACCCCAATAACCACTAAAAACCCCCTCCTCCCTGTCGACCCTGCGCTTTAATTTGTGAAGGAAAGGCTGAGATTTGAATTAGGGTAAGACAAGATTAAATGGGGTAATTTTCGTTAACGAAATTTACTGCAGCGATAATAGAACCCGATACTTCTGCTTTTCAGTGACCTACAAAGACAAGTGCTTAGATCACCAAATCACAAAGGCTCTCAATCAGGGTAGTGATAATGAGATAATAAGCTTACATCAAAGGTCGGTGCGTGCTTATGACGAAGTCTGGTTTTGAATTCTTGTAGACGAGCCTCGAAGACGTCTGAAGCCATTGCCACTGGCCATCTTTAGTTTGGAAGCGATATGCGATCATGCCGGAAGCACCTGTTTTTAATACTGTAACAGACAAATAAAATGTAACTAAAGATTCCTTTTAAAGCTTTTAGGCGCCTTTGTCTGATTTTAATTCTATCTTTATGTCTCATGTCTTCCTTACTTTATCGTCACTATAGTGTAACATCCCGGTTGTATTTAAAACCTACATGAAAGAGCTTAGAATAAGCTTTTCAACTTTATATATTTTGTATGATTTATTATATTATTTGTTAATAAATTATGTTCAGTATACATAAGTGTGAAATATATTACTCATGAAATTAAATCTAAAAAACCTAAAATATATCTCATCAAAGATTTATGTGTTTAATTATTAAGCAAGCTGTAAAAAATAAGTAAGTGCTTATTAATATGCGTACAATAAAGGATTCTTTAGAAATGATATTCGTCCATTGTCTTTTATCTACGATTCTATAGACTTTTAGAAAGAGGTTTAAGCGAAAATACCCTGTATCCCGAAAATACTCTAAAAATCTTGTTTAAATCAATTATCATAGAACATACTTTTGGGGCTATAAAAGCATTTTATCAAAATTTTATCTACTTTTAGTCGAAAAGTTAGTTAAGCACAATATTCACGAGTTTTGAAGCAAACATCTCGCCCTCATTGACTTCAATAACGCAATTATCATTCTAAAACTACTTACATTCTTGATGAGCACTGGCCACATACGCCAGGTCATCATAATGAACCAAATCGTAGCCACCCATGTTGGCCAGCTCCGCGTCTGTGTAGCCCAGTAACATTTTACCCCTGGAATACAAGATAGATTACTTAATTATTATTCTTATGCATTCTTTTCACGTATATGTGTCTCAAAAATATTTTTTTGAAATTACAAATAATAAAATTTTAAATCGGTAAAGCATAGAATTCCTTTTAATTACCTACAACATTTGTTCCACTCATTCTAATCTCCCGATTACCGATTTCCCATGGATTCTTCATAATACACGTTATTGTCGATTTTATTGCTCACCGAGGTTTTATTACTTCAAATATTATAACAATACGCATCTTGAGGTCATATTCGAAAATTAGAATATCATGGTATAACTTTAAAAGGCCCAAAAATGTTATGGTTTGAAAGGTTGATACTTTATTGAGAGCAGAATGCTTGCGAATCGGATTTATTTATGATATTGGACTATTTTTAATTACTCTTTGTAACAAAGAAATTGTTTTAGAATTTGTTTGACCTTTTCGCGTATCAACTCATCTACAAAGTAGTACATGAACAGAAATGTTGTGACTCTTTTCAGGCACATTGCACTCACAGATGGGGTTGAGATTAGACATAATTAAAGTTTTCATAACTTAATAATGTCAGCCCATAAATGTCCCACTGCTGGGCTCGGGCCTCCCATTATAGGGCAACGGACAGTATACCCCGCCACGCTTGTCCAAGGCGGCTTGGCAGGTTTGACACATCGGTTATCTCGATGTGCAGGTTGCATCACGATGTTTTCCTTCACCGTTTTAACACGTGGTAATTGTAACAATATGCACATTAGATCAGAAAACTGACTAAGTGGTGCATGCGTCCCGGTCAGGATCGAACCCGCGCCTTTAGATTTAGGGGCGCGTGCGCTAACCATTACGCTACCACGACTTGTTTACATAACTTACACGGGCACAATAAAATAATTTTATGCAACGAGTTTTACTTAATAGACCAATAGTGGTCACGTGTAAATAGAGGAAAAAAATTTAAGAAAACTTGCTCATCGAGATTGTTTCACATAAACGTAGCAAATCGGATGTTTATGGTTAACATTATTACTCGCAAACACACTGAACACAAGTAAACAAACATACATACATACATAAATGTAAGGTAATCTAAAAACGTAATTGAATTTACTAACGTCGTAAGAGTAGACATGAACAACAAATATAAGATACGGGTATACTTACAGCTTTCAACACTTGATGCGTTGAAAGCTGTAAGTGTTCTAGAAATGTAAATAAGAAAGACAGAAATAACGTATTTTGCAACCGGTTTAAATAAAAACTCTAGACCCCGAAAAAAAATCAAAGATAAGTTCAATTGAATGGATACATACAATTTACACCCTTACTTACCTTTGGTCCATTGAAACTAGTGATAGGTCGAGCTTGTGTTTACTCTTGAACATTACTTCTTTTTGAGGTATTTCTAGAAGACTTGGCGGCCCGAATGGGGCACATATTGCGAATAAAGCTAAAGGCGGCTCTTCGGTTTTCTTATTCTGTCCGTGGAGAACTTTTATCCGACCCCGGATATCTAGCCTCTGAAAATAGGAAATTATAAAATATTATGAAAGATAATGGAAGGTTTCAAGGTTATAATGCGATTGTAACGGATATAACGTTCAATAGTGCAAAGGAGAAAATAGCCTTTGATTGCTTTTGAGAATAGAATACAGAGCACGTATAAGCACGGTCGGTGGTCGCGGGCAACTAACTCCGGTCGTTCCCGAGTGAAGTTCGTGCATTTTACTCTCTCTAGGCAATCAACTGGCTTATTATTTATTAGAAAACTACACAACTAAATACCCAGATATTTTACATTATATCTATTTTAATTGAATATATGCATGTAAGTATTTAAATACATATTTATATTTAATTTTACATGCAACATCGAGCGGGCCGTTCTTCCACCGGATTCTATCGTCAACAGCGATTTTAATAGCATTTAATTGATAATACTCATATCCTTACATTAGGAATAATATTAGTCTAGTAAAACGTAAAATAATATTAAGACTCTGGGGGTTAATGTTTGTTACTGGGTAATTATTATTACTATTGTCAAGTATTCTCGTCGACCATTCCGCAATGCTTGAAGACAAAAGTCTTCGAGCAGTGCGTCCTCCCCGTCCTGACCTACGGGGCCGAGACGTGGACACTGACGGCAGGATTGGTCCACAAGTTCCAAGTCACTCAACGGGCTATGGAGCGAGCTATGTTGGGTGTGTCTCTTATGGATAAAATTAGAAATGAGGATATCCGTAAGAGAACCAAAGTAACCGACATAGCTCGCAAAATTAGCAAGTTGAAGTGGCAGTGGGCCGGTCACGTCTGCCGCAGGACCGATGGCCGTTGGAGCAGACGAGTCCTGGAGTGGAGACCGCGTTTCGGTAAACGTAGTGTCGGACGCCCTCCAGCCCGATGGACAGACGACCTACGTCAGGTCGGCGGGAGGCGCTGGATGAGAAAGGCAGCGAATAGGTATGAGTGGCGCCGTCTTGGGGAGGCCTACGTCCAGCAGTGGACTGTGAATGGCTGACGACGAACGAACGAATTATTATTTCTAAGTCTTAGGCCCCTCTTTCATAAAAGTACTACAGACAATCACAATATCTAAGGAAGATAAACACTAGTTATCCGTACTAATCAAATGAGATTCACTTACCAGAAAACCTGAAGTATTATCCAATAAACACCTAAATCTAACAGTGAAACTTCTTTCTAATAAATGTGCTCTTTCCGGTCGTAAAACATCTTGCAAGGTAAGACTGCTGGCTTCTGAAGGTAAGAAAGAATTCCAAAGTAGCTGCCTCTGGAGTTCCTCCCGATCTTCTGAATGGACCAGTTCGTAAACTGATTGGTGTACTATGTCTGACTGAAAAATATAAATGAAAATTATTAAATGTTTTTTAATCTTAAAAGACAAATAGCGAACACAATTGAAGATACAATGTTAAGAAATATGGCCATTTAAATGATGAAATAATAAAAATGTAGATAGTACATCCATACGATGTAAGAATGATTGTTGCTAGTCGTAATGTATTTAACTTGACTTTTCAGGTTAATGAAAGTAGCTAAGAAAAATCGATTTACCCCTACGAGAAACATAATACGTATAGTATACATAAATATATATAATATACCTATTTTGAAAGTTTCGTATTAAAACTGTAATATATTAAATCCCAATATTATTTTATAATATATGGGCTGTTTGGATAAATAATACTTCATAAGTAAAATAAGCTCATTAAACTAATATTCAATCTGAGATAACAAGATAATTTGTATCCAAACAGATTAAAAAAAGCAAGTCACAATCAAATCGTAAATCAATATACCACGGTACCCTAAAATCGATTATAGTTCGATCATCATACAATTATCTGTAACGAAGATGGACATTTTAATTTTTGGAACTAAATCGGGCATTTGACTACCTTGAGCAATCGTAATAAAGTCTATATTACAATATTTCCGAGGTTATGCTTTATAACGTAGTGAAAGACCGTGTAAACAGTGTGAAAAATGCGTAGAATGCATTGACGTGAGTACAGAACTAATTGATAACCAGAGGGGTCCCTCAAGGTTTGCTCATAGAACCCCTTTTATAAAAAAAATACGTGTTAGGGGGGTTGCAGTATTGTCTGGGGTCTTGCTACGTTACTTTGATGAAGTATATTAAAACAATAAATAGATAAAAATAATGAGTCACTAAATACGTCTTTGCATGGTTTATGAATTATCCAGATTCAAATATTTAGTCATTTTTAAATTCAGACTAATTACACTCGTGTACATAATTACATCCTTACCTATTTAATAGCAAAAATGAAATTATTATGATAATTTAAAAGTTACATTTTGACAGACAAATACATTATAAATTTTCAAGCCACGCATGTTACGATTGTGTAATCAGCAACAATAGTATGTTTTACCTTTATAAATACAAAAATTCATTTTCCGTATGTTTACGTCTGCGAAACTCGAAAAGTAGTTGATGGAATGAATTTAAAAAACAAAATATTTTATTATATAAAAATATAGCTTCCGTATGTGTGTCTGAAAACTTGATAAGTCGATGGATTAATTTTCCAAAAAAACAATATGTAAGAGTGAACTACAGCAAAGCACGGCCGGTGTTAACTAGTTTAATGTACAATAGATGCTATTCTATTTAAATTTCTATTATTAAATTTAGAAATAAGAATGTTTTCAATAAAGCCGGTAGATCCAATTCATCCTATTTGATCCCTCTATCGTATTTCTCCTATCTGAACCTTCTATTTTTTCTCTCCTATTCTATTATCCTCTATCCCATTCTGAAGGTCGGCCATGCGTCGATTTGCCCCTGGTGTTAAAAACATAACGTATATAGGCGACGGTACCCACTTTCCATCAGATGGGCCGTCTGCCTGTTAGCCAGATTCGTAATAAAAAATAACTGTATAACTGGTTAGATAGGAATCACATAGTTCCAATTGAATTTCCCCTTATCTAAAAAAACAAGGGGTATCGCAAGGTAGGCCGTGGGTCCGAACATATTGCGATGGCATTAAACGTCAAAAGATGATTTGTTGTGTAATTGCTTTAGTTTTCCATTTTCGGGGGCAACGTTGCCTGGTTACTTATTTTGTTGATCTTTTGTTTGGTTGCCTGTAAATTTTTGATTAATGACAAGATTTTACGTATTTTTTATTACTGTCGTTCACTTTATAGCGCTCGTAAATTTTCTTGTCAAAGTTGAAAGGTTTCAATGCGTCTTTTGTTTTTGTTGTTTCTTTTCGCTTTGAGATCATTATTACCAGACATTTGTAAGTTATAAAAAAGAAAAAATAAGGACTAGCGATCGATAAGTAAAAGAGATTTATAAAAAGCACGTACATATAGATATAGAATTAGAATTAGATGCCACAGGTCTATTGCCAAAAATATCCAGTTACACGTATAGTCATTTAGGGTATCATTACGTAGGCCTTAAAGATCCCAATGATATTTCAAACTTTCTTATTTCAGTTAATAGTCGATGAGACACGTAGGTTATCATGTAATTCGGGATATTTTTGATTACACGCAAATATAGAATTCCATAATCAAACGGTAATAAAGATCTAATTTTCTTTCACACTGTTGGATTTATCTCCGTATGTAGTCCACACGCACTTGGCCAATTTCTGTATCTTATACACATATCTTGTATACACATATTTTAGTTGTTTTTTACTGTCCGTACAATTTAGAATTCAGATTTGGATTATTATAACTTAAGTAAAGCAGCTAAAAAATTCTGCATAATTATTGAATGTTACAAAAGCCCTTTCTTTACCACAACATAGTTCATTAACAATGCTTATTTAACTTTAATACCAGGATCCCCTCGCAGTCGTCATTAGCCGTGACGTGGATCGATACCCGCCACCTGGCCACCTGGCGAGTAACGACTCACTCCGCTATTGTTATTTTGTACAACTCGTAAGTGTTCATCTGTTGTGGCTATGATATAGGGAACTTATGGATTTATGTGTCATATAAAGAGAACATCATAAACAACTTTGTCTGTAATATTACTTGTATCATGATCAATCAGTTTACCAAAATCAGTATTCACTAAAGCCTACTTGATCTTATCTCATTATCATAATCCTTATAATAATGAACCGGCCTCTGTAGTTGAGCGGGCTAAGTCTTTGCTGGACTACCTCACTGCAACGCAAAGACTTCGGCTTCGATTGCTGGCATGTTAATTTTCGAAAACGAATTTTCTATGTTATATCTAGGTGTCTAGGACGAAACCAGAGTAGTCCGTTATATATTACCCATAAAACAAGCGTAACTTGCTTAATTTGGGGATATACAATATGCATGTTTGTCTGCCAATGATTATATATAATTATTATCAACGTAGCGTTATATTAGCGTTGTGTATGAAGCGTATTCCTTGGAGTCGTCCGTATTTTAATGTTACCTTTGCCGCTTCTGGCTGTCTTCGGTATCTCTTATTGCGAGACCGTTTGCACACAATTTCATGTTAAGATTGACAATGTGAAGCCAGCATTTTTAATCCTACCCTTTCTATCGAGACCTGGTAATTATGGCAATGCCAAATTATATTTGTTTCACACATAAGAAATCGGTCTCTTTAACTTAGTCACGTCAAGGTAGAAGAGGCGTCACTCTGCTATCTCACAAATATGAAAGCTGCTGCAGACGCGGAAGATAAATACGTGAGTGTAATTAGATTTCTATACATGAAAATTGCAATACAGGCGTTTTGAGCTATATAAAAATCTCGTTTATTAATTACGTTATCAAGTCATGTGGGATGAACTGTTCAGAATTACCTCTTTTGCTGGACAATTTTCATATTTCATCTATGATTAAAGTTGAATTTTCTTTCATCAGTTACCATGTACAGTATTTTGTAATGTTATTTTCAATCTACTAGTGTACTCCTTGTAATACTACTACAATGCGTCTGTCTGCTGTAGCTAATATTTATTTGGCACCTAATTGGCATGGTAAGGCACGTGTCCACGGATAAGTGCGCACCGCTCCGATTTAATCATTACCAAATCGATTTGCTTTAATCGGGGCGTACCCCCGCCAGTAGCTAAGTTATGAACCATAGAGTAATTACTTGCAAAGAGAAATTCTGACGAAATCGTTTTAATTGAATTTGGTTTTTAATAAGTCCGCATTCTATCAGGCGCTTCCAAATTTAAACGTCGATTATTGTTTTCATCTGTCGCCTGTTTACTTAAGCTCAAACATCTGATGTCTTTTGCTATTAAATATAGATCAGTCACTCAGTCATCCTTTTTTTCTTTTCTCCTTAAATATTTAAATAACCAGTTTGAATTACAGCTTCGATCTCTCGGCTTAGAACTGTTTGTACTAGACGAGTGTCATTCTTAGTGTTGTTTTGCTATAGGTAAACGTAGAATAATTAAATGCTCGTTTGGTATTATAAATAGATGAAATCCCATCCGCATCTCAGCGCCACCTACCGGTTCCAACGGGATAAAAAGTATCCTATATCCGTTTCCTGGTGATAAGCTATCCACCAGTTTTTAGCCAAATCGGTACAGCCGTTCTTGTGTTATAAATAGTGTAACTAACACGACATTCTTTTATATACTCGTACATAGATGTAAAATTAACTCCAGAAGGTGGTCTGGAAGAAATCACTGTTAGCGATTGTACTAGTTGAATGATTGTTAACTCATATATAATTTTCTTGTGTGCAATAAAGAATATTCTATTCTATACAAAGTGTGTTTGTCTGCCGATTATTTAATCTGAACTGTCTGCGGCAAATATTCTTTGCCCTCAGTCGCTCAGGTAACCGTATTACTCATTGGCATTAAGCATAAACAAAACCCTAAGCGGGGGTTGAATTAAATTTATTCGTGCGGTACCGACGATCGAACTGAAAGTTTTATGCGAGGAGCCAAAATGGGGTTTTTACCATTTCAACTGACAGCTATAATTCATTCCTCGAGTTCATTATTATATTAACTCTATATTCGTATGTATGTATAAATACAGTGCGTATAGGTTGACGGCCTTTATGGTTGAGCAGTCGAAGTCTTTAACTAGCTTATTTTTTTGGTTGCAGGAGTTCAGCAGACAGGCTTACTACTTAATGTATAATAGGCTTACCATAGCCATGCTACTAATGCGCTGCTACTATCTTAAGGGAGCCTGGAACCTGGTCAAACTTTTTTGAACAAAAATATTCTTATAGCATATTATAATATCAGTAAGTCATTCCAGTGTGTTTATGTGGTGATATTTTAAAAGTTGGATGATAAGATGTAACGTCTGTTCTTTTGTATGTAAGTCATTTTAGAATTTATTGTAACACTAGCTGTTACCGGTGACTTCGTCCGCGTGGAATTTAATTTGCCTTCCGGTGCGGCAACGACAGCGGCGAGCGCGTGAGTTTTTTTTTCTAAAATACATACATACATAACTTCACGCCAGGTCCCTTGCGGGGTAGGCACGAACAACAGAGCGCCATTTAGGCTTATTCTTACACACCTCACTTGCTTCTTTGACATTCATAGTTCTTGTCATGCACGCTCGTCTGTTCTTAAGGCTCCTGACATCACCTTCTGCTAGTACACGATAAAATTTCTAAAATAAAAGTAGCTTAAGTAGTATTGTTCTTCTATAGCCTAAGTTACTCTTCATAACGTCAGCTATCTGCCAGTGAAAGTCCCTGAAAATCGGTCCAGACGTTTCAGCGATTAGCCGGAAGAAACAGACAGACAATATTGTAACAATTGGTCAAAACTAGCAGATTACGCACAGCACCTATGTGCCACGTATTCTTCGCAACTCAGCTAAAGACAGCCCTGAATTTGCCTATCATTCTCACTTAAAAAAGCATCTTATAAAGCTGAAAGAGAGCAGACCCTACCAAGGCAAAGGGATTTAATAGACTGAAACATAATTGCATGTAAAGAAAAGTTGTAACGAGTTTTCCTTGAAAGTTAATTAGGTGCGTGACAATTGAATTTTTATAATCTCCCCTTTAACTTTTAAGTCTTACGATAACAAATAGGACAAGTGCTTAGCAGCACACAAACTGTGAACGGTTCCGAAGATGTTGTAAATGTCAATTCTCGTCGTCAGTTCGCGAAGCTACTCATAAGCGCATTTGCTGTTGTAAAACCATAGACAAACAGTTCATTATTATACATAGATAACACTTTATTGTAGACCATTACAGAAAAACTTATGATCTAGTATTATTCTAATTGTGTACAAAGGGCGGTCTTATCGCTAAAAAGCGATCTCTTCCAGACAACCCGTGGCAAGAATATTCTGATTAGAAGAGGCGATTATGGTATACATAATTATTGTAGGATTACTTATATTTTAATAATAAATATATAACTATACTATATATACAAATACACTCATAACTTATATACATATATAAGATATGGTGATAATATGCAACTATTTAAACATAATAAACATATGACTATATATGCAATATAATATCTACTAATTATATAAAATTACATATCATTATATTATGTATTAGCAGAAGGTGATGTCAGGAGCCTTAAGAACAGACGAGCGTGCATGACAAGAGCTATGAATGTCAAAGAAGCAAGTGAGGTGTGTAAGAATGGGCCTGTGTGGCGCTCTATTGTTCATGCCTACCCCGCAAGGGAACTGGCGTGAAGTCATGTATGTATGTATGTATTATATTATGTGGGATACATATTACATTTTCAACTTACTTCAATAAAAAATGTCGAACTGTTAGCAAAATCTTTCACTTAAATTTTTTTTCCAACATTTGCCGACCACACTGGACTCTTCGTTAGTATACACGTCTATAAAGTGGTGATTAAATTCTGCGATATCAAAAATAAGTCTAACAATGAAGCTAAAAAACTGATTCAGGCGTGGCTAAGCAGTCTAACCTACGACGATACTGTAATGCCTGGAAGAGATCGCTTTGAGCGATAAGGCCGCCTATTGTATTGCCTAGAAAATATTGTATGCTTTTGTAATTGTAGATTTGGGTTTGCAATAAACTGTTATACTCTCTCTCTCTCTCATATTGAAGTAAAAATAAAACTAATACATCTTGATATATAAACATGAATGTTTGTCTGTATGGCCCTTATAAAATCGTAAACTATACATTTGATCATGTGATCTTTAGCAAAGTTGTTGTGCATGAGTCAAAGAAGGTTTCTGAGTTGGTTCACAATTGGGCCCGGTAGGTGGCGCTGCTGTCGGCATATCCATTGAAGCTTTTCCGGGGAGGACGACGTCTACCGGGACAGCTAGTATAAATATAAAACCATAACAAATATATGTAAATTATATTAACAAAATTCTTAAGGGTTTTATATAACCCTATAAAAGGTTTCGCCGAAACTGTTAAAGAACCCTAAAAAGGCAAGCCGATATCGCGTAGCAGTGTATTAATGTACATTTTTCAACAGTTATCGCCATATTAATTAATATTTTTATGTGTTAATACAATATTTTTTGTAGTGAAATTTTCGTCTGTTTCAAGTCTTATCAAGGTACGTTTGGGCGATTAATAAATTTAATGTGCCTTTCTGTTATGCATAATAGGGTAAGTTTATTGTTTATAATGTAATTAATTATGGTTATTATTTCCAAAGTATTGTTTGCGAAGGCTGTTATGAGTGAGAAAAATTCGGTTGGTCTTATCATGATTTTAGTTTTAGGGATTAAATGCGTTTTTGTCGTTAATTTGACCTATATACGTTACGAGTGGTAAGAATTTTTTATTAATTAACTAATATATAACGTATTAATATCTTTTATAGTAGGTCCGCTCGCCACTGACGAGATATTCCCCTTTTTCCTGGGCTGCCCGCTCAACTACGCAACGGTTCTCTAGAACATTTATTCCGCGTACAACAATGTACTGGAGGGAACTTCCCGCCGCAGTTTTCCCTTTGAATGAGTGAATGAATCTTTATTTGCAGAAATACAAGTAACAGTATAAAATATGGTTTATATATCGATTGGTTTCACTCTATTTGACCTAAATATGGTACAAATATTTGGGTACATAAAAAAATTATACCAATTCTAAATTTATAAACTTAACTTAATTATATATTAACTATAGAGATGTCAGAGCTAAAAATATAAATTAAATATAATCATATACTTAATAAAATCCCTGGGGTCGCTTGCATAACGATCGCCTTTAAATAAAATTATTTAATCATATTAATCTGCCTAAATACGTTTTACCCAAATTGTGTTGACAGTTCTTTAATTATATTTATCGTCAAATTTTGCGTTGTGGAAGACGCTAATCGCATTTGAGGGTGTTAAATGAGTTTATTGTTTCTTAAATAAATTTAAGGAACGTTATGCAAGCGGCCCCTAATGTTATAAAAACACTTTTCAATCGGCCATGAATGTAATTTTAGTTCAAGTTTTCTTTCTGGCGATTCTCTTATTGATATGGGTATCGAATTAAAGACTTTTATGATCATCACTTGGCAGTTTTTTGTCTTAACGTAGTGTTGCAGTTGGGTGTTACTAATCTTCGAGATGAGAGCGCGAGTGTTCCGCGCGCGCTCATCTCTCTTCCCGTGGGGCGCGTTACAAACCGCCCCACGCCGAAAAGACCCAGTCGTCGCCGGGGGAGTAGCTCCCCCGGCATTGGAAGAAGCCCAGTGAGCGGGGCCCACGCCTGCCAGGGCAGCGGAGTTGGGAAAACTGCATACACGTAGCCCTGGCAAAAGGCGCAGGACGGAACACCCAGGGGTTTTAGTGGGTATCCCTAACTGGGGAGTGGCAATAGCGTGGCACCGGTTCTGACCGGGCACGCTATTGCCACCCCCGATCTGGCGAATCCCACACTGTCTCACCGGGTCGCGAGCATCCCCCAGGCTTCTGTGCCTGTCGCGGCTTAGTCCTCAAGCGGATTTCCCCTGGCCAAAAAAAATAAAATGGGTGTTACTAATCTAGTGGGATCTAGATTAGCACTATAGGTTCTTTAAGAAGGGCATGTTAGCGACAGTAACCACTTTCCATCAGGTGGACCATCTGCCTATTTTCCTGCTTCAGGCAATAAATAGGAATTTATATGTATTAGATATCGGTTTAATTTATATAAACTGCATTCCAATCAACATTTGAAATCAACCAAATCTAGCCTACTATGGTTGCCTGGAAGAGAGCATTTTTTAGGAATAAGACCGCCTTTTATAGTTTCTATCTATATCTATGTGTCTGTGTTTTAGTGTACATCCAAGATTCATCTATTTATTTATATACTTTGGAAATGCTACTTCAGTACGGCTATGCTTTTGTGAATTTAGTTATTGTATATTAATTCATACATTTTCTCAATGTCATTTTAATTTTATGGAGCAGAAATGACATCTAATAACTCCATATACTGTTTCATCTGCAAAGCAATGAACGATCATATCTGATTCTTAACGAACATTTCCGAACTAGAAATTTTGTACGGGACAAATGTGAGAATGACGCTCACCGCCTCACCGGCCTCAACGCTTTAAATGTACTGCGCCGCGGTACAAACAATACAAATCGCCTCGCCTCTTTTAAAGTGGTACATTATATTGGTTCAGTACAAAATGTTGTGCTACTCTTACAAACTCATTTTAAAATCATGTCCTACCCAACTCTATTGTGGATAGTTACCTAATGGTTGGAGGAGCGAGATAGAATTCTCCTCCATCTTAAAGAAACATCTTCTAGCGAGGCTATTCTTGTTGCTTGCAGGCCCTATTTAATATTGTTGAAAATTTTTATGTATTTTTGTTCGTTTTGGAAATCGTTTGTACGATTCCTCAATTATTGCACAGCGTCATCTATTGCTTTGTAAGTGTTCCACTACAATTAGATATATTAGTATAGACCAAGACTACATACCTGATGGAAGCCTAAATAACTTTCGATGCTGTGCGTCGCAAAGAACACTTCACCTTCGCACGTGAGGATCATCAGGAATCCGTTGAGTGCCTGGAACAGTTTTTATATTCAAGTAAGTGGAAGCATGGAAGATAGTATCCTTCTTTCATGGTGATGGAAACCAGTGGCGTAAAGCGTTGGAGGCACAATATCTTTTTAGCGCCTTTTTCGAATACCATATAATATTATATGTATCAATGTGGCGCCCCTTTGTGAGTAGCGTGTGTTTAAATACTTAAAAAATGTAAAAGAAGGAAACTGTTAGACTAAAGAAGTTAGTGAGTTAAGATATGACTTAAAAAGCGTTATATGTTTCAAAATACAAAACATCAGCCCCAAATTCTATCTGGAAGACGAGAAATCTCAAAAATAAGGTCACAAATAATTTTTCTTTCCATGCCCATATGGAAAGCGGTTACCATTGAAAACTCAGAGAAATTCGATTGTCTTGAATTACTTAACAAAATAGATATATATTTCGAACTCAATGATATGAATGAATATGAATATTTCGAATATTAGTATGGAATGAGCAGGTTTCCTTAGTATTGTTACATGCCGACAAAAAGTGCAGTTTATTACCTTCCCGCATTTGGACTTGTATTGTTTACTTTGTGTTTGTAAAATTGGTAATTAAAAAAAAAGTCGATTGTGTATTGTCATCTTTTACGGCAGGTATGTCGAACTGCTTCTAAAAAATCCGACCTATGAGGATTGGTAGCCATATTGTATCGGTGCAACAATGGCCAAATGGAGAGATCGGCAGTCAAGCGAGGATCACGATACGAGCAAGACGATAGTGACGGACTTTGCGCGTGTTATTGAATTTTGAACTTTGTACTGGTTGTGTCCAGTTATATTTGTATCTGTGTTATACGTGTTTATATAGTTCTATAAATTCTATACTAATTCCAACTGCATTTTAATTCGAGTCCTGTAGCTCGTAACAGTATGTTAGATAATTTGTTCATGTTTAAATTACTATTTCTTTTCTCTGTGTTTTTAGTTCTCAGATCTCTGATTAGATATCTTAATTTATTTATATCTGTGGTGACTTGTTACAAGCTCACTATCACTAATGTGTCGTTAATATAATGTGAATAGCTGATAGTCATCTAAAATTTGTAAAATAAAAATTAAATAAAATCACTGATTCATTTGTCGCTCTTTTTGTTTGGATACTTATGAATATTTAAAAAATAATAGATATGGTCTGGCCATTTTTTTTAAGGGAAATCCGTTTGCGGACAGTGTGGGACACACCGGCCAGATGGGCTGCCGGAATACCCACTAAAACCCCTTGGTGTCCTTCTGTCGCCATATGTCAGGGCCCCGGGACGTGCGCGAGCTTTTCGCCGCGACCCCGACTGACCTGGGCCCACCCCTGCGGGCAGGCCTCTACTGCTTCAATCCGTGATTGAGAAGGGCGCTGGCGGAACAACGATGCGCCCACTACTCAGCGGCTTGAATGCAGGTGACGGTCTAGTGTCTCCGCGAGTCGTCACCCGCTGCCGCACTTTTACGGCGGTTGAATGTCATGAGTTGCCCGGCGTCGAGTCCTATTATTGCAGCGGGAGATGAGCGCAGCTGCTCGCTCCCTCTCCCGCTCCATCGCCACCTTGGCGGACATAACAGCCTCGCAGAAGGAGGCAACGGCATCCCAGCCAGGTTGGCCCCCGACCTGACCAGAGCAAAAACTAGTAATACATACGCATGGTGTTTATTACTAGTTTTTGCCATACAAAGAGGTTTATTATCTATCCCTAGAATATACACCTGTACTGGCGTGAAAGTCAAGTTAAAGTCATTTTTAATGCAATCATGAAACAAATAAAATATATAATAAGTAATGAGACATAGATGTGTACTCTTTCTTTCACCTAAAGGGTGTAGCAGAGTTCTAAAGTTAAAACTGCCCCCCAGTTCTATTTTTACTATGAAAATCGTTTTGTTATCAAATAAAACTGAGTCACCCAAATTTTCAGCTTTTATCTTAAGTATTTTTCGAATTTTAAAAGGTCTGATATTTCCATATTTTTTTCAAAGCTAAAATTAAATTTGACTCATGGCTAATTTTTTAACAATACTTGGGAAAGCCATGAAAAAATATTTTTGCTGTAGTAACAAAACGATCCCCATAGTGAAGTAAAAAAACGCCGCTGCGGCAATTTTTACTTAGAAACTCTGTTATACCCTTTCCCAAAAGTACTATATTTTTACAGCTTGAAAACACAATGAATATATTTTCTTCAAAAAAAGGTAGCAACCCTACTAATGAGCGACATTGGAATGCAGTTATTTTCTCCCCTTAGTTATATGCAGCTTCTGTAGTTGAGCGGGCTAAGCCTTTGCCGACCTACCTCACTTCAACGCAGAGGCTCCAGGTTCGATTCCTGGTATAGTAAATTTCGGAAACGTATTTTGTCCGTTATTAACTATGGTCTGGGTGTCTGGGATCGGCCCCAGAGTGGTCCGTTGTATATTACCCATAACACAATCGTAGCAAACTTGCTTAATTTGGGGATATACAATATGTGTGTTTGTCTGCCGATTATTATTATTCTATAATACTATATTACCTGAAGAAACATCTCTCCATCAGGCATGGCGTGGTCGTAGGGGGAGTGCTCTCTTCTGTGTCCGTGGATGTCTTCCTTTTCTTTGTGCATGACCACTGGAACAATGAGAAAGGTTTAGACCCTCGAGCGATGGGGACGTGGGGCTTATCAACGCTACCAGCCACCAAGACCTTTCAAAGTAATTGAAAGAAGTCTCACGTGACCAAACTAGCCTGTATTCAAGGCACCGGATCCGCGTTGCCATAAATACAGCCTAGTCTTAATTGTATAATATAAAACTCTTATCTCATTCTCTCGCAGGCTTAATCCTATAGATTTATGAATTTTTAGTGTCGATTTTTCGTTTCATCGAGTTTCAAATCATAACGATTCTAAGGACGTTTCACTTCAAAAAAAGTTAGGTTTAGTTTTTTATTGAGCTATTATTATCTCCAGTATTGTTGGTACGGAACACCAACCAACTTGAGTGATAATTTGTTTTATTTTTCCTTCCACCCATTTTAATATTATATTTCTTTTTAAGAACTAGGAGGCATGTTTACTGAAGTTTCTTGAGCAAATTGAGTAAATAATAACCATAAACAAAATTAAATAATTAAAATGAATAAGTTGCGGTAGGTAGCAGGCGGTAAGCTAAATAAAACTTTAACATTACTCGTTGACAATTAATTGCCATCTTTGTCTTCCGTGATCACGGCAACTGAAAAGCGGCCGAAACCTCGGAATAACCTAAATCGAATAAATTACCGCGCTTAAAACCGTTAAAACGTAGTTTTATTAGTATTGTTGCTAAGCACTTAAGCGCATATGCATATATTACATAGAAACGTAAAATTAAATTATTCATTAATTTTAAAGTGAATTAATACATTTTCAAAATTAACACTAATAAAGCGTTCGTAATACCGAAGTAAGAAAGAGAGTTGGTCTGAAAGAGAGTGTCGGGGTGAAGGTAAGGAAAGGAATGCTCCGGTGGTTCGGGCATGTGGAAAGAATGTATGATGAAAGAATGACTAAACAGATATACAATGCAAAAGTGGATGGATGCAGAAGTCGCGGAAGGCCACGACACACCTTCCATGATCAAATTGATCGTGTACTAGCAGAAGGTGATGTCAGGAGCCTTAAGAACAGGCGAGCGTGCATGACAAGAACTATGAATGTCAAAGAAGCAAGTGAGGTGTGTAAGAATAAGCCTAAATGGCGCTCTGTTGTTCGTGCCTACCCCGCAAGGGACCTGGCGTGAAGTTATGTATGTATGTATGTAACACTAATAAACAAAACATCACTCCCACATCGATTATCGTCATTATCCGAACGTTTATACATATATAAACTTCTTTTATATCTCAGTTTAAAAAAAAGCGGCAAATAATACTTTAACTAGATAATTAAAAATAATGATATCCGATCGTTTCGCTGTTGGATTGCATTAATACTTGCTCGATATAAAAATACAATTGCATAAATGCTAAGTACACCTGCGCGACGCAAAAAGGTGAAACGAATAACTGTAGACGCCTAAAGTCAGCTCTATGTAGGGCTGCCAGGATGAAAAAGTAACTTTCCCAAATTTGTATGACAAATGTGACAGTTGTCAAAAAATGAACCTCGTACCATTTTTGCACTTACTGGTATATCGGATTCTGTTCTGTTCGAAGTATTTCTATAATAGATTTTTTTTTTATTGCAGGAGGTCAGCAGACAGGCAGACGGCCCACTTGATGAAGAGCGGTTACCATCGCCTATGGACATTTGCAACACCAAAGATGCTACAAATGCGCTGCTGCCCTCTTAAAGGAGACTGGAACCTGGTCCACTAATGCCGGAACACAACTCAAGGTTGTTATGGCGACATAGGTACTTTAGACCAGGGGTGGTAGCCATCCAGTCGGGCAAATGCCCTACCACCTGGCTGTGGGTTGTTTTGTCGCCTCTTACGACAGGCCGCCCGGCCGCAGGAAATTGTATTCTTTCTCCGTTCCTGCACGGAGCATTACTTACTGTTACTATTCACAACTACACACAGATGATTCACTATTAATTAAATAAAAAACAGTATTTCACTAAGCAGAAAAATCCTTTAGTTAAATCGCCACGAAGATAAGTCAAAATGTAATAATGACTTGAGATGTCATTGACTTACCTTTATCAATTAAAAAAAACACAAACACACAACTAACTGATATAATGAGACCTAAAATTAATATATTGTTTAACTAGATATTTAAATTGATACACAAAAGTTTCTTGCCCCTTAAACGTTTTTGTTGATTATTTAAAAAGAAGTTGTTTTTTATTTCTGTTTCACCTTATAAGTCAACTTAAGACCGATATTACCGGACATGACTGAAAAATCGAGAAGCATAGCAACCCTATTTATCTATAAGTAAGTTCCATTAAACTCATTTATCGAAGTGTCAACTTCGTTTCTGATCCTTTGATTGCTGACAGCTACAATGTTGCCCAAAAACAAAAATATTTTAATACCTTTTATTTATTTTTATTTCAAAGGACAAAATAGAGCGGCCACCATAACATAATTGAGTTGGTGAAAAATTTCTTAGTAGTCTTAATGGTCGTTTCAAACGTTGAATTAATGCATACAAATCAAGTTTTTATTATGAAGTTATATTCATAATCTATATATTAAAACGTGAAGCAAAAACACAGCAAAAACTTTGTAGCCCTTTTTACGAATTTTGCGCGGACGGAGGAGTATGAAATTTAGCACCCTTATTGTATCGAGCAGGAGTGAAGAATGCTAATATTTTTTTTTGATTATGCATAAAAAATACATTACATCAATAAAAAAAAAACATTACACACACGCGTATATACTCTTCTGTTAATTGTTCAAGTCAACATTAACAGTGTAGCCTTGGCGAAATCTGTGATTATAGAAGTTTGATAACAGAACCTTAGTAATGTTCAAACTTTAAATTAATTATTGTGGTTGAATTTCGACCACAGGCGATCTTATTTTAAATTTTCTTATATACTACGTCTTGAGTTTTAATATTTGCATTCAATTCAATTCAATTCGCTCTAGCTCGAGTTATTTTCTTCCAGCTATCCCAATTACTTGGGGTCAGAATTTATGTCTTTTCATCCATACTCTTCTATTCTGACATACGACGTCGCATGTCACGCCGCAAGTCGTCATATGTACATGGTACATGATACATGATACTAGTGCCATATAATGATGTTGGTTTCATGCGCAGGATCTGCCTGATCTACTTTAATGTTTCCATCTCTTGTTGTCTATATAACCGTGATTATTCTCAGATTAGAAATTTCCTATTTATTATATGCTGCATATTTGACACAAACTAACAGACTGACAGACAAAATATAAAATTGGTATTGTTATAGTTTTTTAGTTTTTAAGTTTTATGCTCCTTATTACATTATGTTCTTTTTTATAGATTCTCTTCGTAGCATTAGTTTTTATATCAGTTTTTTTTGTACATATTAATGATGTAGTTTTTTTATATATATTTGTTTGCAATAGTTCAATAGTCATATTATTTTCTTTTTGTTTTGTTTTGTGTTTGTTTCGTTTTGTCTATCCGTGAGTCACTTGAACGGCCCTAACGGAAGACCAGCGCTGGTTGAGCCAACCAGCATTATGCTGAGTTAGGACCGATTCAGAACTTCATTTTAATTGTATTATCTTATTTATAAGTATGTATTGGTGTATATTATGTGGTTCTGAATAAATATTTTTCTTTCATATCCTTTTTCACACAATTCATCCACTTCTTTTTTGGTCTACTTTTATCTTCCTTTTTTTTTGGTACGAGTCTTTCATTACTCCTCATAACATGCCCATACTAAGTACTAAGACTACTTCATCTTTCCAATTTGTCACTCACGGGTGCAACTTTACAAAAATTCCTTTGCTACTCACCTTATGCATCCTTGTAAAAGAATCCATCTCAATTTAATAAAATAAATGTTCTGTCTATTCTTAATAACGTACTGTTTAATCCTAGGACCCCTTCTTATCTTAAAGAACGTTTTTAGTTCTTTCACAGTGATTCGAGGTCTTTGAGAAGGTCAGAGAGGTTGCGACTTAGGACACCGATACATTCTACGGAGATTTACGCAAGATCGTTCTCTGTGCAGGCTGTGCATCTCTGGAATGCTCTGCCGGCAGAAATCCGATCTGCTAAATCTATTCATTCCTTTAGCAGACTTGTGAGGGAGCACTATCTAACTGTATAACGTGTTTATTATTTGTTTTGTATGTCTATGTACGTATATATTTTTATAACTATAATATATGTATAATAATTATTTAATTATTATATTAGTATGTATTTCAACTGCACGCCAACGCTATCTATGCGATTAGATCTTGTCCATTCAAAGATTGCCTAGAAGAGATTGCTTTTGGCAATAAGGCCGCCCATTGTACTACCTTTTAGTAAGGTTTTTGTGTATATTTGCTATGTAATGGTGCTGTAAAATACAGAGTATTGTATTGTATTGTAAATGCAAACAATGCTTGCATATACTCCGAAATTCGCAGTGCCGTGATAGCGCGGCAGCGACGTACCGACGGCGGCTAATAATGCAGCGATACACCAGCATAACAAAAGACCAAATATAGATAGATAGATAGATAACACTTTATTGCTCACCAAATATACAATTTCAAAATATACAATAACAATAATGACAAGGTAGAGACAAAAGGCGGCCTTATCGCTGAAAGCAATCTCTTCCAGGCAACCTAAATTAAGGAATAACTTAATCTAATCTGGCGATGTAGGTGGTGCAAATCATTAAATATCATAAATAAACATACTTAAACTACATAACTTATAAATAAAATAAACATACAAATATATATATATATTTATAGATAAAACACGCCCCAACATTAGGGGCTTATGAGTACCTACTTATTATATCAATAAAAAGAGGCGTGGTCTGTATTGATGACAAATCACATCTCGCGAGTAAATAAGGGTTGTTTTAGAATATTTTAGGGATGAATTTTAGCACTCGAATATGAATTTTGTTTTTTTATAGCAATACTAGCTGTGCCCGCGGTTTCACTCGCGTGATGATGGAAAATCGTTGTATTTTGGAAAATTCACACTATTTAAATTTTGTGTTATTCTGATGTGTAAGATATATTATTGGAAAGTTTCAGCAAAATCCATTCAGTAGTTTTTTGGGTGAAAGAGTAACAAACATAAATTCATAAATCTATACATCTGTCATATGATATGATGAAATAATGACTAAACCGATATACAATGCAAAAGTGGATGGATGCACAAGTCGCGGAAGGCCACGACACACCTTCCATGATCAAATTGATCGTGTACTAGCAGAAGGTGATGTCAGGAGCCTTAAGAACAGACGAGCGTGCATGACAAGAACTATGAATGTAAAAGAAGCAAGTGAGGTGTGTAAGAATAAGCCTAAATGGCGCTCTGTTGTTCGTGCCTACCCCGCAAGGGACCTGGCGTGAAGTTATGTATGTATGTATGTATACATCTGTCAGAGAACGCACGGGATGTGCGGAAGACAAGGGGCCGTCCCACGACCATGGTTGGGCCGCAGGATCACCGAACGCTAGTGCGACGGCCGACAGTTAATTGAAGAAAGAAAGAAGAAGAAGGACATATTTTATTTAGGACAAATAGAATACAGAGTATTATCAAAAAGTAAAATAACAGAAACGGAATAAGTCCTAAAATTGGACCCAGTCTCAGCATATTCTGACCAATTAAGACTAGCGCTGTTCTTCCGCCTGGGACCAGCAAGTGAAGTCACGAGGGACAATACAACACGCATAATAAATAATACATAATGTAAAATACAATTCAATAATGATAAAAAGCTACAAGTTATTTGAAGACAACATTAAAATAATAATAATAGAATATAATAGTATGGTGTAGACAGGGATAATCGCCGGTCAGTGTCACGCCACATATTTACATTAAATTTGTCAAGGGGCCTCTACGTGTTGGCCTCCCCATGGCCCCACGCAAGCCCTCCAAAAGTCCGGGTCATTTTCATGGCCCGTGGTCTTGAAAGACATACGAATATAATAGAAACTAAAGTATAAAACTAATGTAAATTAAAATTCAAATAGCACTTGTGTTTTGACTTAGATTAGCCTGTGCAATTTGGTGAACATTCAAAAATTTCTTAAGCTTGACCCTAAAAAGTAAGAAACTGTACTGAATTGTATAATTGGACCTACTTATGCAAAATGGTGCCAATCCACATACCTACTGACAGTTTTGAGAAAAAGCCTCTTTTTATTAAAATTTTGCCTACAAAAAAGTGTCTATATTTTGGTTTTTTTGTTTGTTGAATATTGTATATATTTTGTCTTATATATTGAAGCAAAACTTTTAGGTTTTTGGTTTACCATATATCTTGTTAGTTTATTATACTCTTGGTGTTTTGTGGGTTAGCTACTTTGTGATAAAAATGTTTTATTCTGTAAATGTTGTCAGATCGTTATGATTCTTATTGAGTCGATAGATGGTGCATTTTGAAAGTCTTCTGCATCAATCAATTGGGGCATGTTTGTGGATTGATTCTGTTTTGCATAAGTAGGTCCAATTATAACACATCTATCTACATATCTGTCTTTAATAAAGTGGTTATGTCATGAACATTGCAACACTCGGGGGCATATCCATTTTAATAGATGACTGTGTTTTAAATTAGGTATTTGTGTATTATTTTTTAAGATATCCGAATAAAAAGCATTTTATTTTTGGTATGGTATTTATTGTGACACCGAGCTAGCCAATTACTGGTGTACGGGAGACACCATGCGGTGGGTAGGGATTGGCCGATATCGATTAGATCGTATCGATGTCGATAAAATAGGACTCGATATGATATATTTATTGCTTGTTAAGATTATACTTGTATTAGTTTTGTTTACCAATTGTCAATTTAAGATTTGTTAAAATAGTAATATTTTACATATATTTACAATTTATCTGTATTAGTTAAAGATTTCCATACGATTGCACATACGTATTACAGAGTATTTTTTAATTTTTTCGGGATATTAAACTATTTTATTTTACAGAAGAATTATTAAGAACAACAACTCCCTGCAAAAAACCTAGTTATATTGAATTACCAAATGACACTTTAGTTTAATTATTTTTTTAAAACTACCGCTTATATCAAATCTAGTTTCCATTATTATTAAAAAAAACAGTAGATATATATATATTTGATTAGTTTTAATAGATATTTTGTACTCTATCGCTATAGTGTCCAATATTGTTTTCTCGGAATTTTAGCTGCAGCCTAGAATGCGAGATACAGCAGCATGCACGAGATAATTGACAGCCCGGACTACAGACTTTTGGAAGAACAGCAAGACATTATAGTAGGCATACCTGCTCTGGATGGGTTGGGTATAACATTTTTCCGGAAGTGCAATTAGTGGGGTGGGGACCCCAGCGTGGTAAATCCCATAAACCCCAATTTAGACTCCCCGCGCGATTGTTCCTCAATCAGATTTCCCCTCGTAAAAAAGAAGTTGGCTAGAAGAGGTCAGTTAAGATATGAGGCCGTATTTTGTTAAACCCATATCGTATCTAGTTTTAAGAACCTAGTTCAAAATACGATGTATAATAAAGTGTTTCATGCATTCATTTCACAAGTTGCTTTCCATTTGCTTGGTTTTGCAACTGACTAATCAAGAGCAATATATAATTTAATTTAAAGTTTTTTTACAGACAGATGACCTTTCGTAATTACATAAAAGCTTAAGTATCTTTCCACAAAATTAATGGCAGAATTCGAAAAGAGCACTTCACCTCATAAAATACACAATTACATTAATATATACATTAATACAAGTAATTACTGCATGTCTTGCACAGTTTATTTAGATAACAACTAAAATTATAACTCTGTTTTCCTTACTATCTTGCACCTTGTCGCAAGTTTTACATGCACTTCATACACTACTTGTATTCTTGTTGTAGATAATATACCTACCGTTATTGATAACGTATAGAGTATGTTTCACCTTTCACGAATATAAATTTGCATCTGAATATTAGAGATGTCTTATTCTTTTAAAGAAAAATTGTATGTAGATACTTATAACGTATTAGTTATTAGTAGATCCAGTTAGGGTATTTTTTGTTATATAGAATAAATACATACATACATACATAAATTCACACCAGGTCCCTTGCGGGGTAGGCACGAACAACAGAGCGCCATTTAGACTTATTCTTACACACCTCACTTGCTTCTTTGACAGTATAGAATAGATGTACCATCGATAATTAGATTTTATGGTGTTCCAATATCTTACAATTGAAAATGTATATTATACTAAGATATAAAGCTGAAGAGTTTGTTTATTTGAACGCACTAATCTCAGGAACTACTGGTCTGTTTTGAAAAAAAAATAGTGTTAGATAGTCCATTTATCGAGGAAGGCTATAGACTATATATCATCACGCTAAGAGAGCTAAGGAGCACCAATGAAGAATGTTTCAACAGCGGGAAGTTTTTTAATTATTTTTTTTTACTATTCCACGCAGACAATGTCGCGGGCAGAAGCTAGTATATTGATAAATATGCTCAATATACTGAGGTATCATTTCACGGATCGAACCTTTAAATCAGTTGTATGTTATTATACATATTTTGCATATTAACACATTCAATAGTATGAACTATGAATAACATCTTAAGGGAATCTGTGTAAGACATTAAAAAGATAGAAGTTATGTGGTGGATAGAATGCAATACGCTACCAGCCTACATCTATTACTTATTGACTAGTATGTTGGTGGCTTCATTTACGCAGAATATATCACAAGTACCTCTTTGTATTTGCTTAGACATACAGATACACATATACAGTGACAAACGTCTTAAATCACGATGATCTACGTTTCATTAGATTCATGTATATACTTTTTGCATAAAATACATAAATTCTGCAATATCGCTATCATGACCTTTAAAATACATAATTATAATGTACAAAAACAAGTTATATAAATAAGTTGTTTTTGCAGATTTCTAGCAGTAGAATCTATTTCAGAAGTAGTAATAGGTACTATTTTCGTACTACAATATTTAAAGAACAGGCAAAGATCAAAGAGAACACAATATCTTTATCTGCGTACATTACATCTTCTGTAGACATAAAACGAAACCTACTCACGTGTTTTATTCATAGTAATCTATCTCACAAAAGCTACTTTAGTGACAAATATAATTTTTATGTCAGTCTTGAGTGTAAGTTACATATTATATAAATTACTGGAGGATGAATAAAAATCTTTGGCGCAAATTATAAACACCGGTAAAATTAGCGGAACAATTGTAAAAGACCCCCATTTTTTTTTTAATAATTGCCAGTTACATTTTTTTTCTTATTAAGCTCTGATCTTAACTTAGCTTAAAAAACACGGTTTACACATTTTATTGTATTATTAATTTTAACTATATAATTAAGAATATAAAATTTTAATTGATCGAATGATTGGATGATAAAACATTTAGCCGTGTAATTACACATTCTGTTTATGTCTAATATTATGTACATCACATTTTTTACTTAAGACATTATGCTGCTTTGAGCGGATTTTCAGTTAATGCTTTTTATATAACTAGCAGAATTTTTAATATAAATGCGTTTAATTTTTTGAACACTAATATTGTTTCTGTCACAGAACTGAGTGTTGACGTCACAGAATGGTGACCGAACGCCCTTTCGATGGTCATTTAAAATTTGGAAATTAAAATAGGTGTTAACTAATTGCTAAGTACACTAATGAAGGCGGAAGTATTTTTTAAAGTCATATAAACTTTATTTTTTTGAAGCGCTGTTCGAATAAAAATCAATAACCCTATTGTGTTGGTGTGTGCAGTAACGAATTATGCCCTTTAACAAACCATAACAAAACAAATATAAATCTTGACTCATAACCGAGTATTATACCTTCCAAAGAATACTTGAAAAGCCGCTAATACATTACTAAGGTATTTATTATTTTCCTGAAAGTCAACGCAGCGCGTGGTCGTGAACTATCGATTCGATTTATCGATAACGTCAGTCACCTCCCTAATCGCGAAAGTTGTACTTTTATCACTTTTACGATCTTCATTACCCCCTCTACTGCTATCGTTGCTTTCGAAGTTCAATTTTAATCGAATAATGTAAGGATTTTTGACTCGAGATTATTGTAGTCGATTACTGGTTGACAAAAGTTAGCGCCACATATTCTGGTATTCGATAGATAGGGCGCGAACAGACTTCAGTGCCACCATTGCGCCGGCAGCGACGAAGACACGACGATGCATACCCTCTAAGTGTGTCCAGCCTCAGACGAGCAGCGCCGCGATCTAGTCGTGGCCATCGGGGCGGATTCCTGTGAGACCGTTATGTCCGCGAAGAAGGCAGCGGAGCATGACAACAAAGGGTCCTCCATGACGACCTCCAGCCGCCGTAGGCTACGGCTGTGCGACTGGCGGGGAAACTAGCCTCGCCCGCACATACAGGCCGGATCGAAGAGACGCCTTCTCTCACCTCGAGGTGAGATCGGGGAGTCGAAGATTCCCAGATGTCCGGGTAATGATGAGGCTAGCCCGCAAAGGAGCCGTTCGTCTTTCGTCCGGGCTGGTGGTGAATATGCGAGCGAGCCCACAGTCCGCACGAAGGAAGCTCGAGGATCGGACGGGGGGGGGGGTGTATTCGGTACACTCAATTTAAGAAGAATAATGAGACCCTTTCAAATTATGACTGCATTCAATTAAAAAAATATTTTTTCAATAATAAGATGTTGGTTGATATTACTGAGATTTTCTATAAATATAAGAACAAACTGATGGCGCCAACTGTAATTTCAGAGTGTGGTACCCCACACTCTGAAGGTGTGCAGAGATGTGGGCTGTAGGTTTTTTAAAATGGAAGTACAATTTTGCGTTTGCCCACTGTCTCACCTGAGAGTGAGTGATGACGCAGTCTAGGATGGAGCACGCATACCTAGAAGATACCTATTCACTCGTGACTTGAAGACTTCAAGATTGTATTTGACGTGTTTTCTGGAGTTACTTCTGACGATGCCATTTGTCACTTCCACCCCTGTAGCTTGAGTCTTAGCTTAAGCGATCTTCTGGCTGGTTAAGGCAAGCACGGAGTCAGGTCTCAGGTGTCGCTCTCACCTAAGGCTTCCTCACAAAGCCTTAGGTGTACTCATCTAAGGTGGTTTGGAGGAGATGTATATACAAATCAATATATGTATATTTTTGACTTATTTCTATGTCTATTATACTTGCCATTACAAAATTTTATATAAATAGTTTTTTACTCTAGTTATAATGCAAAACTCACAAGTTACACATTTTTTTTCTAATCCATTTTAAAGTTATCTGGAAGAAATTACTTTTAGTAATTAGACCGCCTGTTGTCTTCTATACTAAAAACTTCCTTCATTATATCGTGTTGTACACAATAAAGTATATTCTATTCTATTCTATCATTAACAATGTTGCACCATAAGTAACGCATTAGAACCATCGACATATCTGCTTGAAACGACATAAATCTTTAACACTAACGCAGATAAAGCCTTTATTAGTTCTCTTCAATGATTAATTATTAGAGTTGACAAAATTTATTTTTTAATATTTCACAGGTTTTATGCTATATAAACAACACTATTTTGTTAATATTCATATAAGTATTTTTCATATTGAATATGTACGGGCTAGCAATAGCCGTACATTGCCGTGTCAGCGGTTTACGCCGACACGTGCATTTAAGTCAGTACTCATTTAACACCGTACTCGGTCAGTCGGTAAAACAGCCATTGATCTAAGCATAATCACCATCATTCCATTATTATAATTTTATCAATAAACAATTACATCAAGAAAACCTTTATCATTAGCATTTTATGTAGGACAACCCCCTACAGAATATATATTCAAAATATTTTATTCAAATGAGGTTATGTTAAAATCACTTACAAATCCAAGATAATAATCTATATACCTATATGTCCAGTCTAGTTTATTATGAAATCTAAATATTATCTTTCGCCAGTTTAGGTTCTCGCCAGTAACATGTTTTAACAGATTTATTGTGTTTTTATCTTTTTCTTTATTACTGTAAAATAAATCTGCCATTAAAACGTAATAAAATAGTGAACATATTTTTTATGTTTATATATGCGTGTCACAAGCTGGAATCATTAGCTGTCTAGTATTTTCTTTATCGCGTACGATGACCTTCTTCATTCAGTTTCATATATTTCACACGGTTTGCTGCATATGTTAAATAATGAAGATATAACTGTGAAAATTCCCTAAAGTTATATCCGATATGGGTTTATCTAACCTGTTAATTATCACGTCTAGAATATCATTTCACTTGACATATAAAATATCAATTAATTTTGACATTAACTCAACTTGTGAAATGTCAGTTGATTTTGAAGGATGAAGGGGGAAGGAGCTATCATCTGAAGACGAGAGGGAAACGAGTACCGTTTATATATCCATTGTATACCAACCATAACATATGCGTAACTAGCTTAGATTGGAGATATTCGATATGTGTGTTTATCTGCCGATTATTATTTGTTTATATAAATTCTACGTGATACATAGATATTTCACCTTATAAATGTATAATACAATTTCTTTGTTTGTTCATGCAGTAACGGAGAAAGAATACAATTTTCTGTGATACACTTTGTTTTTTGTCGAGTGAAAACTATTGAGAGAAATACGCGTCTGAATTATACATTATTGTATTTATTACGTTTAATAAATTTATTTATTTATTTAATTTTACATTTTACTTTACACCAAATTTTACGTACGTTTTGCGAAGCTCTCCTCTTTGGAGACACCCAACTATTTTATACAATCTTGACAACATTATTCGACAAACTTTAACATCCATTATAAACATACCATTGGAAGATCGTTCATGGACCCAAGCATCCTTACCAATACGGTTAGGAGGCTTGGGTATACGCAAAATTTCCGACACAGCACTACCTGCCTTTCTGTCCTCAGTTTATAGTACTGTGGACCTCATTGGAAAAATATTAATCCCGTCACTTAGTGGCTTTGAGGTCCCATACCTGACTGAGGCCAGAAACGCTTGGTCTATGGCTTGCCCAATGCAAAATTTACCAGTGGGACCGAAGTCACAAAAGTTATGGGACGGGCCGCTCAGTAAGCTGGTACATGAAAACCTGTTGACTTCCTGCATTGGCGAAACTGAGCGCGCCCGTCTCTTAGCTGTCTCTAAATGGGAGTCGGGTTTGTGGCTCCAGGCCTTGCCCTCGGCGAATCTAGGAACTCTCTTGGATGACACAACATTCAGGATAGCTGTCTGCATTCGTCTGGGGGCAAGTGTGGTAGTACCACATCGCTGTCGGTGTGGAGATAGAGTTGATAAGTTAGGCCACCATGGCTTGTCATGCATGAGAAGCGCCGGCTGAATATCACGGCACGCGACACTTAATGACATTATCCGTCGGTCTCTTGTCACCGCCGGTGCACCTGCTGTTCTCGAACCGAATGGGCTATGCCGCGACGATGGCAAGAGACCAGATGGGATGTCATTGGTGCCATGGAAGATGGGACGCCCCTTAGTATGGGATGCAATTTGTGTTGATACTTTGGCGGTTTCCCATCTCCCAGTAACAGCCGTGAATGCCGGGGCCGCCGCCGCTAACCAGGAGGCCCTGAAACGCCGCAAATATGTGTCCATTGGTAATGGGTACATTTTTGTGGCTTTCGGGGTTGAAACCCTGGGGCCGTGGGGGCCTGGAGCTCATCACCTCTATCGAGACCTCTCAAAGCGACTAATTGAGGTCTCGCGTGACCAAAAGGCTGGCTTGCACTTAGGGCAACGCATCAGCGTTGCCATCCAACGCGGAAATGCGGCCAGCATTTTGGGCACTCTCCCCGTCGACAGCGACCTGGAGTCTATTTTTTACTTATAGATGGTATTTTTTTTAATTTTATTTATATTTTAGTTTGATTTTAGTTAATATTTATTTATTACGTGATACCAATTAAATTATAATATGTTATTAGCGACCACAATAGGAGCGAATATGAAACCCAAAAAGCTCGTATGTTGAACTTAGCATATTCGCGCTGCCGACTTCTCTTGCCGCTTCCTGCCGCGGCAGTTGGTATAATTTAATCGCGGAATTACTGATAAATATAGATAAATAATACATTAAAAAAATAATAAATGATTGAGTTAACGAGAAAATAACAAGTCGGCGGCGTTTTATAAAGCCCACGGATGGTAATGTGTTTAAATGATTATTTTGAAATTTACATAACGTTTACATATCTTAATGGCACACATATAAATTCTATAAGTTTTGAAATGATTTTATAAGAAAATTTTATAGATTACAAAATAAAACTAGTGTAGGAAATAAAATGCTAGACCGCTGTCAGTTTCCCAAACGAGAAAAAATCATGTCAGTGCGAGTCAGAGAGAAGAGCCAGGAAGTTGATAGTGAATGATCCGCTATTTAATGACGAATTACAAAGTCTCGAACATTGACGCAGGGTTGCCAGCTTGTCGGTTTTCTATTGGATACATTTTGGATAGTGTGCATAGGAGCTTTTCAATCTTATGCCGCCGTCTCCTTTCCATCATCGGACAACCAGACGCACTGGCATGCGGTACCGCTATATAGTGGACATACCTCCTATACGAACAAAGCGCTTTGAGTCCACCTTCATTATGCACACCGCAGAGGAGTGGAACTCGCTGTCGGAGTCTGTTTTTCCCGAAACCTACAACCTGGGTATCTTCAAGTCTCGTGTGAATAGGTACCTTCTAGGTAAGCGTGCTCGATCTTAAACCATGTCTCCGCTCAAATCGAGCGAGATAATTATGAAACACAAACCTATACGTGATAAAGAAAAAATAAGTCAAGATCCATTCGACTGACAAATGACACGGTAAAATCAAGATTGGTTCAATATTGAGCCGAAATGGTTTACAGACTACAGGATTCAATTGTCAATTTGAGTTACAGATTCAGAGCCCTAGGTGGATTTGGTCGTTGAAATGTTAATGCTGCTATTGTAATACAATACGTTGTGTTATTATGCGCACTAAAAACGAAAACTTACGAAAATACTAACCCAATATTGTTTTATATCTTATATATAAAATTCTCGTGTCACAGTGTTAGTTACCAAACTCCTTCGAAACGGCTGGACCGATTCTCATGAAATTTTGTGTGCATATTGGGTAGGTCTGAGAATCGGTCAACATCTATTTTTCATCCCCCTAAATGTTAAGGGTAGTTCACCCCTAATTTTTTTTTATGATACGGAATTAAAAAATACATACAACCCTAAATGTTCAACCCTCTACGATCAACCCCTATTTTAAAATAGCGATATTAGTAGTTTTATAATTGTCTACTGGGATGATTTAGATTTGAATTTGAACCAGGTAGATGGCGCTGCAATCGGGTACCAGAATTTAGGTGTTCTTTTTGTTGTTATATGTGTTGAAGTTTGTCCCGGAACGGTTTAAATAAGCGGTTGGACCCAGTAGTGGCGCCGCGATACTCCTCCTAAACGCTGGGCCTGATTTTGATGAATTTTTTTTGTTTGTTCAAGTGGATTTGAGAATAGCTTAGATTAACATTTGGTCTCGGTAGATGACGCTGGAATCGGGTTCTAGATTTTTATTTTTTAAGGCAGGACAACGTCTGCCGGGTACAGCTAGTAATTATATATATATATATATAATTATACCTATATATAATTACTAGCTATAATATATATAGTTCCGCGCTTGTTAAATGACTTACCTGTCGAGTTTAGGGAAAGCATTACATCAACAAATATTAAATATAAACTTAAAACGCACTATTTAAATGACACATAATGCTATAATTGTAAAATGCTACGGACGTAGACACCCATAGCATTAATATAAACCCCAGAGGTTTTCAATGTTATGTTTAAATCAAAGAGCTGTAATCATTTTGTTGTTTTGATAAAAAAAAAGATATATATAAAACCAGTGGTAGCGAAGTGGTCGAAATTCGACCATAATTAATTTAAATTATAAGTTTGAACATTATTAAGGTTCTGTTGTCAAAAACTATAAACAAAAGGGTTTAGATGCGTGTGTGTGTCAAATACATGGTAGAGCGTGTAATGTTTTTTTTTTAAATTATTGATTGAATATATTTTACATTCATAATTAAAAAAAATATTAGCATTCTGCACGCCTTCTCTTTATAAACTGTAACTTTGCGAAATTTCATACTCCTGTTTTTGCTTCACATATTAATATAATGATAAAAAAATGAAATTCCTGACTAAATATTAAACAGTAAGTAAATCTTCTATTTCTTATATATTTTCCTAATCGCATGAGAGTCGAAACAAGTATGCGCACACGCAAGTAAAATGTCACATTCAATTAGCATTAAAATAGTTCATTAATTGATTTAACGATGAATCGCGTGCGTGCATTGATTTTTGCTAATTACGACATATGTCGAGAAAATTATTAGTTTTTAATAATGCTTCATTAAAATAACTCTTTGCTAATATTTTTTTAGATATTAATAGCCAATGTAATATAATTTATCGATAATATAACAAAGAAAGCAAAGAAAACAAATATGGAAAAATTTGTATAGCTTGGGGGGGGGTTCAATAGACAGGCATACGGCCCACCTGATGGAGAGCGGTTGCCCTCGTCTATGGACGTTTACAACACCAGAGCTGTTCTGCTTTATATCTCTAACTGATTGTATTCGGTTTTACCATGAAATAAGCTTTTTTTAAAAGGTTTTTAAATTAGCCTTTGAGATCCATGATATCATGTAGCAGCAGAGTGCTAGCCAAGACAAGTAAAACGAGCCCCAACACGATGGGTCTATCTTGCTTAGTACAGGAGTTCCTATGGCCACCTTCCGACTCCATCATCAGATCAGCTTCATGGTACCATACTATTGCATTGTCACGCGATATACACATTCGTTCATTATCAGCTCCCGGAAACCGGGAAGTTGATCAAATTTAACTTGCAAGATTCCACCTGATCTTACATACATACATCCATTGCAAGTTAAATAAAAGCTTCTAAAATATTATCAATCTAGCCACGGCACTCTAAAAGTGCGATTTGTACCAGCAAGCAATACAGATTAAAGAATTACATATATACATAAATAGTGGGTTTTTTTATTAACAAATCTACGGACTCGAGTTCCGTACCCTTTTTACAAATTAATTACTGTTAGACTTTTTTGAGTTCATACACGCTTATTGTTTATTTTTGTTATTGTGTGTGACATTAATTTTGTGATTTTAATGTTGTGTTGTGTACCTTAAGAATAACTGATATAATTTAATTAATCATACACTGGACTGAAATTTTTCACGCAACCCATATGCAATATATTTATTGACACATTAAATTTAATATAAAATAGGTTTCATCAAATAAGCACTCGGTAAAGGTCGTTGTATAGTGGGATCCTATAGGTACTATAATGGATTTTTTGTATGTATAAACTTAACCATTTATTTAACCCCTAAAGTTCAAATTTAAATTCAAGTTGAAAGAAAATAAAAAAGTAATTAAAGAAACAACTCAATGTTTTCATACTAAGATAACAACGCTATCGGCTTATGGTAATAAGCAGAGCACCTTTGCACTCATGAATATGCATTTCAATGTACTTATACTCGTCAAATAAGTACCGCGTCATATGACCGCTGGCCAACCCTTACGACAACTTGAAGGATAAATTATTTTAAATTTTTAATGAAAACAAGTTTTTTAGTCTATCAGTTCTTAGTAGTAAAGGAAAGCCCAACAAACAAAAAGGATGGTATAGTCATATATTTTTATTGCATGGGTGCAACAGAAGGGCAGACGGCTAACCTGATGGAAAGCGGTTACCATCGCCTATGGATATTTGTAGGACCAAAGGTGCTGTCAATGCGCCGCCACTGTCCAAAGAGAGACTGGAACCTGGCCAATAATAACGGACCACAACCCAAGGTTGTTATGGCAGAATAATCTAGACTAGGGGTGGTGGTACAAAAGTCTATATGCCACGATAACCACTGTCCATGAGCTGAGGAGTCTTCTCTTTTATCAGACAGATAGATAATCTCTTTATTGTACAGTCATGGTATGAAAAGATTCGTCACCTTAAAGTCAGCTTTTGCTTGCACGAGTACAAGAAACCGTCAACATTTTAATAAATGTTACGTTTTGTTGCATTTATAAAATGCAGAAAAGTGAAAAAAGAAAATTTCAATGTTGATAACGACAGACATTGAGATTAATCATTTAATTCATCAGAAACAAACAGGATATAATCTCTACGCTTATCATAAGTGTTAAAACCAATAAAAAGGTTTTACATCTCTAAACAATATTTTTAGATGAGATAGAAATCAAATAACTTTGTTGTTGCGGAACGTCACAAGAATCAATTTGAAAACTGGCGAAGCTTACGGTGTACAGAATGCCAGTTCCCAAAACTAGGGTTGTCAAGGCTATCTGAAAACATGCGGATTGAGAATTCCATTGCCCAAAGTACGGAGGCGTCCGTACAATATAAACAGATGTTGTATATATATATATATATATATATATATATATATATATATATATATATATATATATATATATATATATATATATATATATATATATATATGTATATATATGTATATATTAGGGTGGTCGTTAAAAATTAAATTTCTTGAGACGCCCCCTAAAAAGCTTCCTTTTTATGAAAAAACACTGGGATTTTTTTAATAATTTTTTCAAGTCGAGACATCACGTGCCTCAAGACGATTCAAGTTAAAACTAAATATATAAGAAAAATTGAAAGATAAGCTTGAATCACGAAGAATTTTAAACTTTTTCTGAAACTATAATTTGAAATTCATCACTGAGAATGATAATACGGAAGGTATTTTATTGTTAAAACTTTCCCAATCTTAAAATATTACTTCTAAGTATGAAGAAGTTTCCTGAAAAAACATGATATTACCCAAAAATTAACTTGAATCGTCTTGAGACACGTGTTGTCTTGACTTGAAAAAATTATTTAAAAAAAACCAGTGTTTTTTCATTAAAAGGAAGCTTTTTAGGGGGCGTCGCAAGAAATTTAATCTTTAACGACCACCCTAATATATATATATACATACATACATACAAATGCATATCTACAAAAACCTATCTGATTATCTATATATATATATATATAAATCAATTGCTGTTCGTAAGTCTCGCTAAAACTCGAGAACGGCTAGACTGATTTGGCTAATTTTGAATTATTCGTGGAAGTCCAGGGAAGGTTTAAAAGTAAATGTGAAAAAATACTTGGAATATATAGTAAAAATAATTTCGCTTTCCCTGAGATCCTACCTGTCAAACATTTGATGTTTGTCCAGTCGTTCGGAAATCAACATTTTTTATTTATTGATTCTGAGGCGGTACGAAAATTGTCGGGTCAGCTAGTTTACAATAAAATCTGTGGAATGCGCTTGAACTATGCTTGTCCGGTGGTAAAAAGATGAGGGAAAAATTAATTCGATCAAACACTCACAGTTTTCGCTATTTGCATATTTAACCCTAAAAGTAATACAAAATAAACAACGCAATAAAATAATTGCTTAATAAGGCTTCTTTGGAGAGGGTTAAATTTAACCAAAAATTGTACGATTCAAACGATTACTGCTTTAGTAGTTTTTATGGTTCGTGTCACGAAACTCTTATTACGCACCTCATTATTATTAGGAGTTTATTAGCGGTTTATTAGGAGTTCCTAAGTTTTTCTTTCGGTAATTTAGGGTAACTTTGACCTCTGTTTAATAATTGGTCCTATAATTTTGTTAGGTATTTCATATTTTTCACAATTAATTTGTGATTTTGTTCGTTTAAGATTGCTTGTTTTAAATACGGCTTATTCACGACTTTGTTCGTGTGTTGCGGAAGAGAACGACAAATAAATTCAATTTACTTATTATAACCTTGTCCTAATTACCTACACGTTTATAAAGTTGGGACTTTATCTAATTACTACAAGCTATCTAAACGTGTAATAAGTCGGCTCTTTGCTTCAAGAATGTGTTATTTTGAAAAATTGAAATTATGGGCAAGAGCTTTTTATTTTTAACCTTCAAAAATGATTTTATCGAAACCAATATTTTTTTTATCAATCTACGATGCAATTTTAAATATACCACCTTGTTCGTTTCGATAAAATAAATTTTAAAAACTTACAAAAACTCTTTTCTAAAATTTTAACATAAAACATTAAGAAACATTACTCAACAAAAGAATGTTGTCATTCTTTATTGAAAAAGAATAGAATGTAAATAAACACGAATTTCAGCCATAAATAAAGCTATAAAACTCAACTTAACAAAATAAAAAAAACCATATAAATTAAGTGTTAAATTGATAGTAATGCAGAATACCGTTCGGAATTGGAAAATAACATTGTTTTTCATTTAAAAAGCATCATAAAGTATTTTTATCATTCACCCATAAGCTAATTTACGGGATTGTATTGATAAAATACAAATAAGTTTTAATATAATTGTGTAAAAGTTTTAAAGTTATGCACAGTCGTAAATCTGTAAATGGTTCTAGAATTTAGATTTAATTTTATAATAAAAAAATATAACGGTTTTTTTAAGATCATGTCAATTTAGTACATTTTTTTTTATTGCAGGAGATCAGCAGACAGGCAGACGGCCCACTTGATGGACAGCGGTTACCATCGCCTATGGACATTTGCAACACCAAAGGTGCTACAAATGCGCTGCTGCCCTCTTAAGGGAGACTGGAACCTGGTCACTAATGCCGGAACTCAACTCAAGGTTGTTATGGCGATATACTCTAGACCAGGGGTGGTAGCCATCCAGTCGGGCAAATGCCCTATCACCTGGCTGTGGGTTGTTTTGTCGCCTCTTACGACAGGCCGCCGGGCCGCAGGAAATTGTATTCTTTCTCCGTTCCTGCACGGATAAAAATTATTTGACCAAAACCTCCCCGTCTACTTTAACAAAATAGCTATGCCACAGATAACAAAATTTCTTGTCAATATTCTTATAGATGGTCTATATTATAATTATACTCTTTCCAATCATTTATGGTACTTTTAATTTTCGCACGTCCAGCAAGTTGGCATTTCTTGACAGTAAGATGCACATGCTAGAAATCTCATACTTCATTGTTCCAGGCGCACTTATCACTACATTCTATGAAGCATCTAATGTATAGACTTTATGCAATCAAATACGTTACTGAATTTAATCATTTTGAAATGAAATTGTTTTGATGAAAAAAAGCGACGATCATTTACATTTAAAAAGTCATTGCTTTTTATTTTATTTGATTTTTAAGTATAAACATGTTACTATGTGGCATATGCGACTCTACGTCATAGGTGGTGGGGAAAATGGGGGACCTTTTCTTCCTGCTTAACATTCGATAAGTTAAATTTGGTAAGTTCTATGGTAAAGAAAAGAGTTAGGAATGAATAAAAAATTTCTCACTTTTTTGCTTATAACTTCTTTAATTTTTAATTTAGGGCAAATAGTTATACAATAGACAAAGCAATTTGCTACAAATTATGACTTTACGAATTTATTGTAAGACGCATAGTTTCCGAGATATCGCGAAAAAAGTGTTTTCACCACTTTTTCCAAGATGGCGGCCGGGGGACAAGGGTGGTGACCCCACAAACTTGAGGTTAAGTTTCTATCGACCCCCCACACATGTCCCAAAAATAAAATTGCGTCCTCTAAGAAATGCAATATTTGGTCCTTAAATTGTAAGAATTTAATGGATTAATTATATTATAAAATGTAATAAGAGTTTGAATTAAGAATTTTAAAAAAGCAACAATGAAGAAAGAAGTAAAACTTTTAAAAGTTCACAACAACGCTGGACACTGGTCGAAATTTGAAAGAAAAAAACGTTCCATAGATAAACAATATTTAAAAAGCAGCATTGTTACCGTTTCCCCACATGGCTAATGATGAGGTCACGGTGCTTTACCTTAGAGGGTTCGACCACGTGCCATATTGTATTAACGTTACAAACAGCTGGTGTATTAATGATACATTCATAATTGTTTTCACGTGAATTATTGGGTGTTCTGTTTTTGTTTTGGAGTCATTTGGGGTCTGGGGATGAGTTTTTTTTACAATATTTATTGGTAACATTAAACTTTAATGAGTTATAGGGTTGTATAGTGCTGAGAAACTGTTCTAGTATTTTTAGTGATGAGCTGTCTTGCATACTGCAGTTAAAATAATCTTAAAAAGAAATATTTTCCTAAATTTTCGCGATTATAGCTAATTAAAATATTATTGACATATGCCAAATGTGGCTTTGTAAAGCCACATTTGGCATATGTCAAACTGATTTTACTAGTTAAGTGAACTATCGATGATGATAAAATTACGTTTTAACGGTTATAAGCGCGGTAATTTATTTGGTTTTGTTATTCCGACGATTTAATTAGATTAGACTCCCATAGAGTAAATAATAACCATAAACAAAATCAAAACTAAAGAAGTTGGAGGTAGGGTAAGTAAAACTTTAATAATACTCGTTAACACTTGACATCTTTGTCTTCCGTGATCACGGCTACTGAAAAGCGGCCGTAATGTCGGAATAATAAAAATCAAATAAATCACTGCGCTTAAACCGTTAAAACGTAGTTTTATCATGTATACAAGTCGCGAAAACTTAACAAAATATTATATCGATGATGACTAGATTTAATATTGGGATCGATATAGGGAAGTCACACGTGATCGAATCGAATAAATTAAAACAATTTATTATTATTTGATTTTTTTTTACATTTCGTATGTAGAAAATATGCGTAACGTAATTACTATTTATGTTTAAACTTTTCTGTTACAAATCAATCTCCATATAGAAGTCACTAATATTCGAGAAAAAATATTGTTGGCAAACATAAAGTAGTCATGTGAATTTATATGTTATTAATCATAAATAAAGCCAGATATTAGTTTACAATATAGAAAGAAAGAAAAACTTTATTTGACAAAAAATAGCGACGTAGTTACATTATTTACACATTATTAAACACAAAGCATTTTTTCAAAATTTGTACGCCGCATTTTCAGCAAACAAAGTTTGCACTGAGCATATTGTTGTGCCGGTGTTATAGTTAATATAGTTTCTTCATTTTCTTAAGCCTATGTGTAGCACGGCTGAACTGTAAGTAATCAGCTAGTGCCATTCCAATTCACATTTCTGACAAAACACATAATTTACTCAAAAGCTATCAATATCCTACAACTATTGTTCATTTTAGAATAGAATAGAATATACTTTATTGTACAAAAATGCTACATAAATTCAAGAACATCAAAAAAAAAATTACAATCGGCTGTCTTATCGCCCATGGCGATTTCTTCCAGACAACCTTTGGATGGAGTATAGGAAGGACAACAAAAGTCGGTCACGGAAAGCCATTTTAGACTATTTTTAGAATATAAAACTGTCCAGCGCAACTTCCTTTCACTTCCCGCCAAAAACTCCAGAATGTATGTGCTTTATTGTGTTTTAAAAGAGATAGTTAACAGAAATAACACATTACAATGCAGTAGGCGGTCTTAACGCTATTAGCGATTTCTTTCAGACAGCCTTTGGATAGACAAAAAGTTTGATAAGAACAGAGGTATGTTGCATTATTTTCACTACCAAATCATATGTTACGTTTCTAAAGAAATGAACCAATCAAGGTGTTAAATTTGCTAAGTTACTAAGTTAGTTCGTCAGTATATGAAACTTCAAATGAGGCTTTTTAGAACGGCTCAACTAATAATAATCGGACAAACAAATACACTGTATATCCCCAAATTAAGCAAGTTACCCTTGTGTTATGGGTTATATACAACGCACTACTCTGGGGCCGATCCCAGACACCCAGACCATAGTAAATAACGGAGAAAATACGTTTCCGAAATTTACTATACCAGGAATCGAACCCGGAGCCTTTGCGTTGAAGTGAGGTAGGCCGGCAATGGCTTATTAGCCCGTTCAACCACAGATGCCGTCAAAATTTACAAAAATATGTACACTACATATATTTTGTATTCATGTTGTTATGATTTTTTTTAATTGACGTTTAATTAATAATAAAAGTACATTTTATCGGTTTTAAACGCGGTATTTTGTAAGTTGGCGTTGATACAAGTTTTAAAAACACCAACCACAGTGCGTGTTTGTAAGCGGTTTTAGCGTTTTCAATTATATCTAAACCGCTCGCGTTTAATCGTTCAAAATGCGTTCTAACTTTTTTTAATATTGGGTCAGGCAATTTTATATGGAAATGACTTAGCGCCATCTCATGAGTTTGAAAGCGTTTCCTTTTTAAAGTTAACGCTATTTTGTATGGCAAGATTTGTGTTTACAAATCTTGCCATACAAAATTGCGTTAACTTGAACGTGTATAGTAAAGAAACTCACATTAATCTCTGTAAACAGCGAACTGGGTTTTTCCTTACAAGCTTTTATTTGACTTGCAATGGGTGTACATATGTATGTAAATAAGTTCGGGTGGAATCTTTCAAGTTAAATTTGACCAACTTTCCGGTTACCGATTGAGCTGAAATTTTGCAAGCATATATATATATATATATATATATATCGCGTGACAATGCAATACTATGGTACCATGGAGCTGATGACAATGTGATGATGGATTCCAAAAGTGGCCATAGGATCTCCTGTACCAAACAAGATAGACCCGTTGGGCTCGGGCTATTTTACTTGTCTTGGCTAGCACTTGGCTGCTACATGATATCCAGGATCCCAAAAGCTTGTATTTAAAAACTAAAAAAAAACCAATTATTAACTTCACAGTTTATTGTCTTCTAAAAGTCGTTAAACTATTGTATCTATCTGTTACACTAATAAATACCTTCTAGGAAAATGGCTTTTAGATTTAATTCAAACTACTATATTATAATATAACCGGTATCATAATCCTAACTAATATTACAAATATGAATGTAGGTTTGTTTATTTGTCATGTTTCACGCCTTAACTACGCTATTGTACAAACATACATACATAAATAACTTCACGCCAGGTCCCTTGCGGGGTAGGCACGGACAACAGAGCGCCATTCAGGCTTATTCTTATACACCTCACTTGCTTCTTTGACATTCACAGCTCTTGTCACGCACGCTATTGTATGGGTTTTTATTTGTTATTGCATGAGATCAACAGGCGGTCCACTTGATGGAAAACGGTTATCATCGCCTACGAACATTTTCCAAAGGCGCTAGAAATACTCTGCTGCTCTCTTAAGGGAGACTGGAACCTGGTCACTAATGCCGAAACACAATGCAAGGTCGTTATGGCGACATACTTTATACTAGGGGTGGTAACCATCCAGTCGGGTAAATGTTCTACCGCCTTTTCACCAGGTGGACCATTTTGCCTGTCTGCTGAACTTATACAACAAAAAAAAGATAAGTTCTTTGAAGTAATTCGTGCATTTTTTTAACGCGAGTGAAGCCGCGGCTGAAAGATAGTATATATAGTATAGCCATAAAATTTAATGGCTACTATCAAAGTCAATATAAAATTTATGTTTTTAAAATAATCTACTAATTTTATATACGGAAACACAAAAGTGAATAAACTTACTACATACTCAGAAATGTGTTGCATTAATTTAATAGCCCGATTGTATAATATATATATTTACATATTAATTATACGAGGTTTATAGGGTACTTAAAAGATTACAAAAATCGTACACATATCGCAATTATGAATGGTACTTTTAAGATTATAAACGTTGTATTAAATTAAATAAGGATTTTAAACATTTAATTTTTTATGTCTTACGGTCTTATTCATAATGAGTTAGAGTAAGCCTGTAGGCCTTTTTAAGAACCTGAAAGAAGAAGAAGTTTAAGGCGACTAGATATGAAATTAGTAATCTTAAGTTATATTGCCAAGGACTTGGTCATTGCAGAGTCAATACAAGGTCGGTCAGTTCTTTACTAAAGAACTGACCGACTGACTGACTGATGGAAATTTGTTAATATTTCATTTATAGGTTTTAATTTAATTTAATAATAAAAATCTATAAAATGTGTTGTAATTATGGATCTTTGTGCCTGAAATACATACATAACTTCACGCCAGGTCCCTTGCGGGGTAGGCACGAACAACAGAGCGCTGTTCAGGCTTATTCTTACACATCTCACTTGCTTCTTTGACATTCATTTGTATATATATAATGAATATGATACACATACATACATTTTTTTTATCGAGTTTAGTTGTTCAGAACATTGTTTAACAGACAGGGAGACAGCCCACCAGATCGAAAGTAATTTAGGTTATTAGTGCAAGAACGGAGAAAGAATAACTAATTAAATTTTTTGCGTAGGTATTCTACAAAGTCCATAATGTCTTCTGGGGGCGCGATGCGATGACCGGGAGAAGGCAAAGGGACGGGAAGAAGAAGCAAAGAAGGAAGGACTTACCTCGCCACCAGTCCGCCGCCACACTGCGCTCGTCCCCCGGGGGTTCATACACTCGCCAGGATTCTGTGGTTACATTAAAGGCAATCTTGGGTTTATTTTCTTTATTTGCTCCAACAATTTATGTAGGTTATTGCGGTGACAGCACGTCTGAATCTCTTGTTTAGCGCATTCTTTATTTAAAGTGTTATTATATTCTTGATGGTGAGGATGGGGAGGAAGAATTTACAAGGAGGTGTTCCTCAGCGTAACCATCTTCTCGATATCGTCGCGGTGGAATAATAATAGACCAAATTGATATCAGCATTAGCGGAAACATTATTGAAAAGCTACCAACATTTCAAACATTTATGTCGCGATTATTTACTGTTCAGTCCTTGCCTAGTATGAAGTAGGTAGAACAACGCTTTTTCAATTTCACTGTCTACCCTCTTTCTTTGTGAGGCGATGGCCAATACAGAGCAGGGAATTTTTTGGTGACTAGCTATTAACGTTTTGACGGGAGACAGAATGAAAGAAATTCTCTCAATTCAATGTAATTACTGGCCGTGTCAAGAACATTTACCATATTTAGACTTTGTACACGTAGCACCAAGTGGAATTCAGTCCCGTGTGTTGTTACTGCGTGCAACCTGAACCGAGCCAGGAGAGAGCGGACCTCATGGTTGGGGGAGCTTCTGCTTTTCAAGTGCAAGTATCTAGTTCATATCTCTCTTTCATACAGCCCATAACCATAGAACCTGTAATTTACCCGTGGGCTACAGCGCTCCACAAATATTTACAAAGATGCATGCCATGGGAGTAAGCGGTATACCGAAATCAGCCAACCTGCGATTGAGACGAGTACCTTACGATTCTGGCGAGATAGTGGGTAATCGCAGAATTCGGTCCCAATTATTACAATTTGTAAATCGACACATTCCAAGAGACCAATGAACGCGTGTCGAACAATTCGAAAAATTCCGTTTACATTTGTAATTTCAAATATAGAATAAAAGAATCCCTTATAACTCTTCGAATTCCCACTGGGAGCGTTGACAGCCAATGATTTAAACGCTCCTTATCCTTTCACTGCTACAACTGCAATATCTGTATCTATCTCTTTTCTTTGTACGGATTTTGAAATCAAGCCTATTGCAGTCTTTGTCTAACCGAGTTGAAATCGAGTATTAAGACATTTCAAGCACAGAGTGATTTACAGTGAGTCTTAGTATAATTTTATCGATTTGTTTACTTTAAGTATTTGTAAGTTACCGATATATGTTTTATGTTAATTTTGGTTTAGATATTTTGTTTTCGAATAATTAATTAAATATATGTATGGTATCAGTACAAAAATATGACAGGTAATTTAGTCAGTACTGATGTTGTATACCGACTTGAGAATTTTTGGAGGGTAGGCAGGTAGGATCTGCATCTATTCAATCATGCATTTTAGACAAGAGTTTTTTCATTATCATAAAGAATCGAGACGTTTAAAATGAAAAATAAAATCGGCCAAGTGAGTGTCGTGAGGTAGTAAAGCCATGTTGGAATCGTTTATCTTGATTACAAGTCACTGGCCAGGCCGGTGTGATACCACGCTCGCATAGATTATATGCGTGAAATGTTTGAGCTAATCGTGTATTACACGGTGGATGAGTGAATCCATTGCATCAAAATCGGTCCAACCGTTAAGGAGTCAGTGACATACATACAACCAAAGAATTTTATAAAGATAGTTAAAATTAAATTAATAACAACTAATTAAGACCCGTAACGTTGACCATATGGGACGCTTATCATAATGCCAACTGTCTGACAGTTGCGTGAAACGGAACGTCAAATGAACGATGAACGCTGATTGGATGGGACGATATGAACACTCTATGGACAGGGAAGATATCCAAACGCACATATAATGGCTAAATGGCACCTTTGGAAGCTGATAACCTTACTTAAAAGCCGTGGAAGCTTAGAAAAAATCCAGTCCCCGATTGCAGGGCGACCTACTGGGTCCACATGTGGAACCATCTTGAATGTAGAATATACTTAGAACGGAATATACTTTATTGCATAACATTAATGTTTTGTTGATATATAAAGTCTAAAAGTCTGTTACGAATTTAATTATATATTTTATGGTTGGTGGGAAAATAAAATCACCATTTGATTTTGGGGTGTTTTGTGGACTGTATATTGGTTCAATGGGGGTGGAAGGAACTCACCGGATGCAGCTGCTCTTGATTCTTCTTCTGCTCCAGATCAGCAACAGGTCCGAAGAGTTTTTAACTTATTTATATATTGTCACTTCGCGAGACGTGCGCACAGTCTTAATTTTAATAGCGGTTTTTTATAACGACGGAGCGGTGAAATTAATGCGTGTGGTGCGAGCGACGTACTGAGACGGAAGGGGCTTGCATCACTTGTCGTGCGTTTTTAATATAATTTTACAAATTATTAGATGCGGCGAGAATAGGACGGGCGGGGAAGGTTCAATTATAATGAAGGAATACATCAATTTAAAAAAATGCGATAATTAATTACCAATGGTTTTACACGTTTTATACGTGGTTTTAGAGTTTATAGCAATTATTAGGTGTTGATATTTAGACGTATGTAATATAATATCTTGATGTAATGAGGTTTTATGAAATGAAAAAGTTGCGTTAATAGCAAACAATTAAGATAGATTTCAAGAAGTTTAAGTACAGAAGAGAATAGGCGGTCTTATCATAAAACGTAATTTCTTCTAGACAGCCTTAGGGTGGATTAGAGAAATAATGTGTAACATGTGGCTTTTGGAATAGATAGATAGATAGATAGATAACACTTTATTGTACACCATTACAGAAAACTTACGGACTACTAGTAATAATTTAATTGTGTACAAAGGGCGGTCTTATCGCTAAAAAGCGATCTCTTCCAGACAACCCGTGGCAAGAATATTGTGATTGGGAGTGGCGATGGTGGTATACATCATTATTGTACGATTACATACATTTTAATAATAAATATATAACTATACTATATATACAAATATACACATAAGTTATATACATATATATTTAGACTAAAAAAAATGTGTATATAAAATGTGGAAAGGGCAAGTATAATAGACTCGATATGAGACAAAAATATACATATATTGATATTACGTGAGAAGGGTGGTGTGATTAGGACAATAATGCATAAAATATTCATATTCATTCACAAAAAATATAATCTATAATATTATAAATTTCTAATCATGCCTGTACATTGAAGCTATTAAAAAAAACGACTGGAATATATTATGTAAATGATGGAGAACACAACGCATTTTTTTCAGACTTATTGTTTGTAGTTTTGTCTCGTTGTTCGGGATTCATGTAAAAACTACAGGGCCGATTTAGATGCGGTTTTCGCTTATCGTCAGATGATTTTTAGACTTAACTCTGGGCTACTTTTTATTTTTCTAGGAATTATTTAAAATGGCCGAATTAAAATTCCAATATATATTTATTTACGGATAGATAGTAAGTTTAATGTAATAAAATGTGTGATATTTTTTATTTCGGGAATCCCGCGGGAATTTGCTCGGGAATGGTTTGAAGTTGTTCGGATCTATAAAAATTAATTCCTGTGAATTCAGTCACAGTACAGATAAAAATGACAATTTATTGACATATCTTGCTCAATGTTCGCAAGGCCCGTGTCATCCTAAAGTTCCGAAAGTTGGTCCTGTCGTAATGGTACTACGAACATCGGTGGCTAAGTACGTCTCACCACAAAATTCGCTAGAATGTTCACTTGGATTAAAGCCAATATACCTTAAACAATTTACATAAGTAAACTTTCGTCAGAATGCCAAATTGTTTTACCCAACCATGCCCAAGACAAACAAGGTGGGGTACATCAAGGGATAAAAGGGGTTGGTTGCGCGTAAATTACATTGAATATTCGTAAAGGAACGGAACGAATGGTAAATACGTTTAAATCATGTAAAACCACCTCCTATCTTTTTTCTCTCTTCTGTGCGGAAGAAAGGAGACTGCGTGCGACGTCAACCCATTTTGAAACATTCTTCATTGGTGCTCCGCTCCTATTCGCCTTAGCGTGATGATATATAACTTATAGCCTTCCTCGATAAATGCACTATCCAACACTGAAAGAATTTTTCAAATCGGACCAGCGGTTCCTGAGATTAACGCGTTCAAACAAACAAACTCTTCAGCTTTATAATATTAGTATAGATATCAAATTAGTTGAATTCGTGCAAATTGAACATTTGAGTGTATCGTGCTAACTACTAAGAAACAAGCGGAAATCATCGCTCGATACATATAGGTACTGTGCAATCCTTCCTTCATATAACTGCCATTATTTCCCTGTGTTTATGCAGCTATACTTTCCATCATTGTGGTTTTACATCAAAGGGGAATAAGTAAACAATTACCCATTCGCGTAACCAGGGGTAAACACCATAAATTCTTAGGTGTAAAATTATTTGGTATGCGCTTCAACATGATACTATATTTAGTTTAATGTCTCAAACGATTGCGTTGCTTTCTAAGTGGCTTCTTACTTAAACGTTAAATAATGTGTCAATGACTATGACAATAGCAAGAACAGGGATATTTCTGCTTACCCACTGCCTACATTAGTTTGATTATATAGCCATAAAATCCAATATTGTTGCACAAGATGCCACACGTCTTTTTGTTTCAATTCGTGACCTGACTTAAGGGACTCCTGTACGCAGTTGGGTTACATTGCGCTGTTTATATTTCCAAATATGAATTAAGTCCTATTAATATTGTATAATATTTTTTTGTGTACGTGTCTATCTTTGTATATATACAATTACTATATACGTTTGTATGTTACTGAACTCATGGGATGGTTTAGATACACAAGTTGGCCAGGTAGATGGCGCTGCAAGCGGGTTCTAGATTTTTTATTTAATCAGAACAAGGCCCCAGTATTTTAGAAATTAAGTAAAATCTATATAAACATTACATACAACGATTAAAAATACACACATACATAATTATAACAGAAAAAATATGTAGCCATAATGCTTACAATAAAAATAATAATTTTGTGGAGTCCATCAGCTACCAACGTCCTGAATTAGGATTTAACCTTTAATTGACTTTGGCAACTTTCGGTTGCAGCAAAATACGATAAAGGCTAAAATAAAAATTTTAAATTCTCAATTATCTAGGTACATGTATATTTAAAAATTTATGTATAAATAAATTTTAAAAAGTAATTTCTAAATATGTAAAAAGAGTAAATTTTACGTGATTAATAATAGTCAGCATTAAAAATATTTTCGCAAAGATACTACATGTATGAGGCTTTTATATTATGCGCTTAAATTTCATACAGTCATATTAGTTATCCTAGAAGATATTCAGCGACATAGACAGATCGGAGTGAGACCACAGGATTATTCCATGTAACCTAACAAATTTTATAAGGTTTTAAATAATCTCATGTCATAGCACATAGGGAAATCCTTGGCGCGAAGGGCATGTAGATTCTGTCAATAAACCATAACTAAATAACTACACTACATCTGTTCCTGTATCTCTGACAACGTATATGCAAAATTTCGTGGTAATCAGTTGGGTATTTAAGACGTGGAAGTGTAACAAAAAAAAAATCGCATATGTAATATAAATAAATAAGAATGTATAAAAAATTATCTGGCACCATGTAAGCCGTGCTTAACACACGTTGGTGTGAAATCGGTACAACGATAAGCTAACGAGCTTCGCAGGGAATCCTCGGGCGGTATCAATTAAACGACGCGACGCAATCGCGGCTTCGAATCCGAGACTCGAGGTTGTGAATCGAGTTCTAATGGCACTATGCTCGACCCTCGACTGAACTTTTATGAACCTTCTATATTCCCGCGAAAACATCTCAAAAACAAGGTAACTCGGTGTACATTCTCGTTTCTCGCGGTGTACTCGTGACCATGTAGAGAAACCTTTCAATAATACTTTTCATAGCGCAGCTGAAAAACAGGCAAACGGACAGGGGCATGGATTAGTGAGAGGGGGAAATAGGCCATCAGGACCCTCAGTAGTCTTTCAACAATACATTTCTGTGTATTATAGTACCGCAGATAGTCTAGAAAATAAGGAATCCTTATGTTTGGTTATTGCTGGGGTACAGCAGACAGGCAGACAGGCAGACGTGATGGAAAGAGTTTACCGCCGCCTATATAAATTTGCAACGCCAAAGATGCTACCGGCCTAGGAGGTACTGGAATACCTGACCACTGACACCGGAACACAATTCAAAGTTGTCATGGCGGCGTGTTTTTATTATACCTGTCTGATATTTGCTACTGTTCTTTTTAAAGCAAATGGATCTGACAGAGTATAGAGTATTAAATGAAGCAAAAAGACACATAATATTTAACTTTTATAGTAGTTGAAATATATAAGGCTACTACAATTAATAATCAATGATGATAAGGATAAATTTGGATTTCTTAGATAGCTGGAAAACGTCTTACAATATCATAGACATCTGTCAAGTCGTCCTTACGTGACATGACATTCTCTTTATATTCATAAACGTTGGTAGAGGTTGGCGCTGAAGAAAGAAACCTCCGCGCTGCACTTTGTATTATTTTTGAACGTGAAGAATGTTTATAAGTTTTTAATAGAAAGTAGGTTCATCACATTTTCGTAAGTTAGAGATAGATGCAATCTTTACCAAAAAGTTTTTATTTTGGCTGATAGTTTGTTACTCGCCACAATATACCAGAGGTCAATATGCAGTCCGGGACTGGCTGTTTTATTCTAAGTTTGACCAAAAATACTTTCGTCAAAGGCCGAAATAAATTACAATTTCGGCCTTTGACTAAAGTTTTTTTAGTCAAACGTCGAACGTAAAATAATCTGTTTCGGGCTTTGCCTAGTTGATCCTAGAAGCGACTAAGGTAGACTTAGTCAGACGTCGACTATAGTAGGTACTGCAGTTGTTTGTTAAATGTTTAATTATTATAAATTAGTCTCTGTTATATGAGACAAAAATTCGTTAGTCTATGGCAGAAAAACTCATTTATTTGGAATTTATGTCAGACCTGATGTTTGACTAGTCAAACCTAGGGGCACTAGAGTTTCGATGTTTGACTACAACATACCTACTATTTTCAAATATGGAAAATTCACGTTCTTTTGTAATTTTTTAACTGTATAATTCTTCCCTTCATTTTTTTTAATGCAGAGTTCAGCAGTCAGGTAGATGGCCCACCTGATTGATGGAAAGCGGTTACTATCGCCTATAGAGATTTCTAACACCAAAGGACCAAATGCGCTGCTGCACTCTTAAGGGAGCTTGCTTGCATTCATCCATTAAATCGTTTTAGATTTCACACGTGCACTTTCTGATTATTTAATTATTTACAGTTCGCTTAGTTATATTTAGTTAATATATAAAGAAGTGCTTATTAACAGAAACATAGTATGAAAAAAGCCATCGCGTAGTCTGTTATAAAATGTCGCTTAAAATACATATAACCTTTCACCCGTCATATGTTTATTTGTCATTTTTCATACACATTTAAGAATTCAAATTCGAAATTACAGAAATTAAAAAAGCGAAAGATCTCGTTAATAAATACAAAGCGCTGTCAGTAAGCCATGCCGGTTGCAGCCGCCCGGCGCTCCTCTGATGGGAATCCAATCGTAATGAAATAATATTTTATTTCAACGCACAAAAATGAAGGACAAAACAAACTGTAAAGGAGACTGGGCTCCAGCACTCTTGTATCGGTGCACGATCTCCTGCTATGTGACATACGCATCGCAAAGTTTGACGAACAAACGAATATTTTAATTATTTTTAACATCAGGTTTTGCCAGGTGGTAGGGCATTTGCCCGACTGGATGGCTACCACCCCTGGTCCAGAGTATGTCGCCATAACAACCTTGTGTTGTGTTCCGGCATTAGTGACCAGGTTCCAGGCTCCCTAAAGAGAGCAGCAGCGCATTCGTAGCACCTTTGGTGTTGCAAATGTCCATAGGCGATGGTAACCGCTGTCCATCAAGTGGGCCGTCTGCCTGTCTGCTGATCTCCTGCAATAAAAAAAAAAAAAAAAACATCAAAGACTTATAAAATACTAGCTGACCCGGCGAACTTCGTACCGCCATAGTTTTTGAATTCCTAAAAGACTTTGTTTCTTGACACAAATACAAAATCACCATAATCGGTCCAGGTGTATAGGAGGATTCTTGAACCCGATGTCAACGCCACCTACCGGTTCTAATTGCGAATCTAAACCATCCGGGAACCCACTCAAACACACAAAAACAAAATCACCAAAATCGCTCCTGGTGATTAGGAGGATTCTAGAACCCGATCTCAGCGCCACCTACCGGTTCCAACGGTATAAAAAGTATCCTATCTTTTAAATTGGATCAAACTGCACACAGTGTGCAAATTAGATTGAAATCGGTTCAGTGGTTTTGGAGTTTATTGGCAACATCATCGTGACACAAGATTTTTATATATAGAGTCCCACATCACTGTCCATTGGAAAACGTACCCAAAATGCTGGCCGCACTTAAACGTTGTGTCGTAACGTTTTTTATTTATTATAATATGTTGCCTTAAATACAGGCCAGCCTTTTGATCACATCAGACTATTATCAACCGTAAATTTACAAATTCATCAATTTAGAAATCATCGCAAAAAGATTTTCTTTTTGCTATGATTTCAACACTACAAAGGATCTCGTACACATTGTTCTGAAATAAGATTAATGGTAATGAGTAGTGGGGAAACATAATTAATTGCAAACAACCCATAAGACCATGAAGAGAGGTTATTGTAAATATTTATAACTAAAACAAAAATATTATTATAATTGATAGTTGAGGATTAGAATAAAATTGTTTTCTACCATGAAACTGATAGTGGCATAGTCTTGATAAAAGAAAACATAAACTCTGTACTTATTTGAATACAAAATACAAAATATCGATAAAAAATTGTTCAAGGTGACTTGGGGGCTTGACACAATGGATATTTTTATGTGCAGGTTTCATCAAGACATTGTCATTAGGTCAGGATATTAAATTAATTGGTATAGCTTGTACAACCAGGATTCGCATCCGCGTCGTTTAAGTTGGGGAGGTAAGTACGTTGAACACTAAGTTTCCAGATTCTGGTTAATAATAAATCAATATATTCAACATTGAGTTCTAAAAGCTTCGAGAACACAAATTAAACTGTAGAATATCACATTTCTTTCGAGCAATTTTGTACGTCGTCCTTCCTAACAATAAGTATCGCGAAGAAGGCGCGAAAGGGAATAACTTTTGGCGTGGCCATCTCATAAATCAGAAAGCCCGGTGTAGCTCAATTAAACTCAACTACTATCTGATGTACTCCCGAACGCCAGTGCGTCCGACCAGATGTATATCGGTGACTTAAAAACGCTTTTTGTCAAACGCTTACGGTTTTCAAAACGATTCATTGAGCTCATTATATAGGTATCTAAACTTGTTGGATAAGCAGGTAGTAATGAAACTTTAACTTACTTCGCGAATGCACTGCCTCTGTGCCATTCAGATAGGTTAATAGGAGATCAAATCAAACATTTATTACAGGCGGATTCAAGTGAATTCTGATTCTGAATATAAGATTTTATTATTAAACTAGCTGTACCCGGCAGATGTCGTCTTGCCCTTAAAAAATAAAAATCTAGACACCGATTGCAACGCCACCTACCGGATCCAATCGTGAATCTGAACCATTCCGGGATCCACTAGAACACACAAAAAAATAATTCACCTAAATCAGACAAATGAAAATGAGTTTTAAGTCACCATTGCCGAAATCGGCCGGGAAAGATCATAACAAATGAATGGCTAGACTGATGATTTTTAATGATATTTTTTTATTGATGAAGATAATTCCAAAAACACAAAAAACTGGGGGTGTGGTTTACATATATGTCCCCGTAATCATAAGTAATGAGGGGGGAGGGGGAGGATGAAAACGCACCCCTTCTGCAACTCCCATGTGGCGGAAATGTATAGTTCCTGAGTTATTAATATTTTTGTCAATCTAACCTCACTTCTGTTTTTCACTTATATGTAAGATAAATAGTGAATGGCTACCTGTCGGTTCTTGGTCTACACAAAACCTAACCTAACCGACTGTTTAAAACTCCACATATTTAAATTTTCGGATACATACAGTCTCCTATTTCGATAAATCCCTTCAAAAAACGTAAAAAAACGTCTCGGCGACAAAATTACCAGATCATTGTCGTGAATTTCAAACTTCGATAATTAATTGAATATATATTTTTTCGACTCAAAACCAATTTCAGTTGTTATAAATAAGTCTTGAATATATTCCTAAACACATTAACCATTAAAATCATCCAGGAAATCATCCGGGGACATATATGTAAACCCAACCCAAAACTGGTCTTAAAAACTTAAAGATTAGTGCAACCGTACTTGAGCTATAAATGGTGTAACTAACATGACTTTGTTTTATATATATTGATAATAACAGGATTACCGTTGAAGAGAATCACTATGAGGAAATCTACACATCGAGATATATTTTTACTGATTAGAAGTGAAGGAATATATATTCCGTAGGAATGTTTATGATAAAACTACTTTTATTTACTAAACTGTCTTATTTGAAATACACTTTAATAACTAGCTTTGCCGGTAGCTTCACTCTAATGTAATTTTTTAAAACAAAGGAACCCATGGGAGTCCATACATCCTCAAGTAATCTACTCCCAGGCTTGGAGTTATTGCGCAAATGTAATACTTCAGCTTTATCAAAAGGATATGTAAGTATGTATCATCATCGTTGATGTGATAATAAATTTTTTCGTTTTATTTTATAAATTTTTGTATTTATTATAACATTTATTATAAGATTTTTTATAGACTTTTTATTTATGATCATTAGTTTTCCTATCTATATTTATCTGATATATACCGATACATTTTTTTTATTACAGGAGTTCAGCAGACAGGCAGACGGCCCACTTGATGCATAGCGGTTACCATCGCCTATGGACATTTGCAACACCAAAAGTGCTACAAATGCGCTGCTGCTCTCTTTCAGTGACCCTTAAGAAAGGGTCACTGGAATCTGGCATCTGACTACAATGGCGACATACTTTAGACCAGAGGTGATAGCCGTCTAGTCAGGCAAATGCCCTACCACCTGGCTGTGGGTTGTTTTGTCGCCTCTTACGACAGGCCGCCCGGCCGCAGGAATTTGTATTCTTTCTCCGTTCCTGCACGGATAAAATACATACTATGCATTATTGATTTCAATTCTAGTTTTTCTGATTCGCAATGATGTGCTGTTTGCCGTGACGATACCTTAAGGGCTCAACGGAAGATCAGCGCCAGTTTTAACAGACCAGCATTGTGCTGGGACTGATACCCTCATTATTATTATTATTATCATTGCCCTTTTTAGGACATGTTCGTTTATTTTTTATTTTTTTGTTGTAACAATTAGTTTAATGTAATTTGTCGTAAATAACGTTTGTACAACGATATTATAGACGGCGACCGGACCGTTCTCAAAATGTTTTCCAGACGAAGATTTTTCGAGAAATATTTTCAAATCCGTTCTACGTGACCAAGCCAACAGAGGCGGTGAGTAGTGAGATATGAATGAAGGAGTCATAATAAATTATCTAAGCTTAAGTTATGGTGAACAACAACGAGTTGTCATTCATTCATTTGCCATTTTTAACATTTTTTTTTTCAGTGAAACGATAGTGTAATTTGCATACAGACTGTACTAGACTTGAAACATCAGTATTTGAACTTGATTTTTGAAATTGGGGTAAAAGAGGAAAGGAATACTCCGGTGGTTCGGGCATGTGGAAAGAATGTATGATGAAAGAATGACTAAACAGATATACAATGCAAAAGTGGATGGATGCAGAAGTCGCGGAAGGCCACGACACACCTTTCATGATCAAATTGATCGTGTACTAGCAGAAGGTGATGTCAGGAGCCTTAAGAACAGACGAGCGTGCATGACAAGAACTAAGAATGTCAAAGAAGCAAGTGAGGTGTGTAAGAATAAGCCTAAATGGTGGTCTGTTGTTCGTGCCTACCCCGCAAGGGAACTGGCGTGAAGTTATGTATGTATGTATGGGGTAAAAGAGTTACGTATGTACGTGAAATGATGCTCCAAAAATCATTGTAAATTTTATCATTGTTTATCAATTGCTATCTTCATCCAATCCTAGCTTTAATAATTATTCGTTCTCTATAAATAAATAATTGATTTAATACAGTACATTCCATTTTAAATGGCAACTCATACGACCAAATTGGATAATTCACCACGCACATAAACTAATGCAACTTTCAGTCTATTAAAATCTACGACCGTTAATACATTTACGATGGGCATTTTCAGAGCATTCGCTCGTGCTCGTATCGATAACGAATCGTAACGATTAATCGCATTAATCGATTATAATCGGTAAGCCCGATGCAGCTGTAAATTTTTAAAATTAAATGTCATTGCCTTCTTAGCGGGAATTACGCGACTTTATCGATTAATTATGGCTCTTTCTTTATTTGATCGGTTTGATATGGCGATTAAAGCTATTCGATTGGACTAATCGATACTAACATATCAATTTGAAAGTTACTTTGTATGAGTGTTTATCTTCGTATTTTCTGTAAAGGGCTTGGTGCTAGTAATTTGACCGGCATATGTAGTTAAGTGGGCTAAGCCTTTGCTGACCGAACTCACTAGAACGCAGAGGCTCCGGGTTCGGTTCCCGGCATTGTAATTTCGTAAATGGACATTTACTATACTATAGTTGTGTTTAGTTTTCCCGTCAGAAGTCTCACAGTAATAGATATATTAAGTAACTTATTTATTTTAGTGTAGTGTAACACACCATCTCCTATGTTCTTTTTTCTAGATTATAAGTATCCAGTTTTGGTTAAGATTTACTGTATGTATTGTTAAGCCTTCAAATTGTGGATATACTGTCAGATATCTTCAATATCGTTAGATATGAATAAAATAATTTAAAAAAACAATAAAATTACGGGTCCAGCAAAAAACGTCACACAATAAATCTTACCTCCATTTAACGACAACTCTCTATAACGCCATAAACAGTCACATGCACAGTCCCTTCAGTGTCGTTATATAGAGTTTACGCTGTATTCAAGATAAAAATATGAAAAGATACAATAGTTCCACTAAAACAAATAGTCAGAGAGAGGAGTAAGGGGTAAAAAGATACTTGTATCATATTTTAATAAACTTACATTATTCATTCAGGACTCTGAATATTCAATAAACATAACCGAACATAAAAACTGAAGTATACACCAAGTACTAAAGATACGAGATAGCCTTAAATTCCAACCCTCCTACATTGAAAAGTAAATTATTTTGTCATAATTTTTATATTATAAATTCGCATACTAATTAATACCGTATTTAAACTGTAATGCTTCGGCAAATAAGGAGCGCTTAAAGCGCAAAAACAAGAAAAACAACAGTATTTTATCATTTGACGCTAACTCGTGTATATTTGAAAAGGTCGATGAGAAAAAATATACAGTTGTAGGACTAGTATTTTGACGAAGCCTCACCTGTGTTTCATTTCTGTTTCAAATTTGGAGATCTACTATGTCTGTGCTCAATAGTTGTAGGATGTCCAAAGTCATGGTAGTGTAATAGATAGCCCACGCATCCCAAATTCAAGTCGGAACACATTCACCAATTAGTCCTAATGTGCATATTTTTACACTTACCACGTGCTAACAACGGTGAAAGAAAAGATCTTGATGAAACCTGCACATCGAGATAACTGATGTATCAAACTTGCCAAGCTGCCTTAGACAAGCGTGGCCGGTATACTGTCTTTTCCTCTGTGTTGGGAGGCCCGAGCCCGACAGTGGGATGTTCATGCACTGTTATCATATATAGAATGTCTATACATAATACAATAACTAGACTTCGCTGACAGACATATCAACATACAGTCCAAACTGGATTGTAAAAATTTGCATAGAGTTTCTATCTATGCTGTAAGTGTACACAGAGAAAATTCGACTTTTAAGGGGGTGAAAAAGGGGAGTTTGTGTTGTTTAGAAATCACATAAACCAAAGGACAAGGGCACTACATCAACAACTTTGGGACAACCTGGAGGATTGCAGGCAAGCTAAGTTGGCAATGCCTCGGGTAAACCTGCGTTTCTCCAGGAACATCTTAAAGCTCAGTCGGTCCAGGCTGAGACTAGTTATTAGCGCAGCCACTGGACATGGCTATTTTAACAGACATCTTTTTAATATAGGTGTCACCGACAGCCCCCTGTGCAGAGCATGTCTGGAGGCAGAGGAAACAGCCGCCCATGTCCTGCTTGAATGCGGAGGGGTGGCACAATACAGGGCGAAGTATCTGGACGCCCCAGGTGGCCTCCGCGAAGTCTTCAGCAACGTCAAGAAGCTGGTCGACTTCCTGGAGGAGCTGGGCTGGATGGAGTAAACCCTCATCCACCCTCGCACGCAAAATAGGCGCTTTGTCGTCGAGTTGCGGAAACCGCCCGTTTGCAGAAGAAGAAGAAGAAGAAGGGGAGTTTGTATGACAATCTGACAGTTTCAAAGTAGAACTAAATTTTATATACCTGCTGCTCTATATATATAGAATTGAACAAATTCAAAAAAGTTCCTAACATATCTAGATTACCGGGAACAGCAATCATCCAAATGCTATAACGAGCGCTGTATAAAATATCCGTGCAGGAACGGAGAAAGAATACAATTTCCTGCGGCCCGGCGGCCTGTCGTAAGAGGCGACAAAACAACCCACAGCCAGGTGGTAGGGCATTTGCCCGACTGGATGGCTACCACCCCTGGTCTAGAGTATGTCGCCATAACAACCTTGTGTTGTGTTTCGGCATTAGTGACCAGGTTCCAGGCTCCCTAAAGAGAGCAGCAGCGCATTCGTAGCACCTTTGGTGTTGCAAATGTCCATAGGCGATGGTAACCGCTGTCCATCAAGTGGGCCGTCTGCCTGTCTGCTGATCTCCTGCAATAAAAAAAAAAAAAAATAACTTTTTGCCTTTAAGTGTTAGACGCACAATAATATATTTTTTGATGAAGATGGCTAAGGGTGATTTTGATTTCCAGACTTAATTTTAATAGGTATATTTACGGGCTAATCAGCTGGGTCTTAGACAGAGAGGATTGCTTCACACACCTTTAATGACCACTAACTATACACAAAACGCCTTTATGTTACGAAGCTTAAATTGTTTCAAGAAAATAGTAGTAAAATTGAATCTAGACTTATATTGCTCTAGTATAAAGTCTATCAAGCGTATACTGGCTCAAGAATTTTTTGGAAAGACAGAAACTTTGTAACTATATTATCATTAGGAATTGTGTATGTATGTAGGTATGTGTTGTTACCAATAGGTGGAGGTTTGTTATCAGCATTTCTTTTTTATATACTATTTTTCCTTACTATAACTGATATGTATTAGTCTGTAAGCCTTCCTAAAATTAAATAAATAAATATATGAAAATCCGTCATTTTTAAATTAAAAAGCATGTATAGAATCATTTTTGAATACTCAAATTATGATGCAGTCGAATGGCCAACACTCCATTCACCCGTCTAAGTAAAATACAGAAAGCCCGACAAATTTTAAATTGGATAAAAAAGCGCATATTGCGTAGCCATTTTAAAAAGAAAACCATCCTCATACCCTTTTAGGAAACAATATATTAAAAATAATATCCAATTACCGAAGCTATAATTAAACAACACGTTTAAATATAAAATTTATGTAAACTGCTAGTATTGATGGCATAAATTGACAGTGTAATGAATTCTTCAATCAACTTGTTCTTTATGCTGCATGAAGTCTAAAAACTGATAGTTTATGTCAGTATTAATTAGTGTTTAAAAAGTTAAATGTGTTAAACTATAATATTTTCTTAAGTTTTCGCGACTTGTACACATAATAAAACTACGTTTTAACGGTTTTAAGCGCGGTAATTTATTTTATTTAGGTTTATCCGACGTTTCGGCCGCTTTTCAGTTGCCGTGGTCACGGAAGACAAAGATGACATTTGTCAAACGTGTATTGTCAAAGTTTTTATTCAGCCTACCGCCAACTTGTTCATTTTAATTATTTAGTTTTAATTTTGTTTATGGATATTATTTACTCTATGGGAGCCTAATCTAATTTACCACCGCTTCACAACATGTTGTGGCTTGAAGAGAAGAAGCGGCGCAAGAAACTCTTCAGCAAACATGCCTAGTTCTAAAAATTTTTATATAATATTAAAATGAGTGGAAGGAATTCCTTCCACTCATTTGAAAAGCGGCCGAAACGTCGGATAAACCTAAATAAAATAAATTACCGCGCTTAAAACCGTTAAAACGTAGTTTTATTATGTGTTAAACTAGCTTTTTATTTTAAATGTGTTTTAATAATTTTTATGTTTTACCCTTGCAGGAGCGGGGAAGAATTCTAACTCGTAGGGCCGGGTGGTAAGAGATAAAAGGACCTACAGCCTACAGCTCAATTTTGCTATTACTACCTCGTGAAAATCGTTTAACACTGTCGTCCCAATCGCAGTTTTGCTTCATTTCCAACCATGTGAATTGGATTGTGCCAACCTCATTTTCCAAATTGTGACACACTTTTTGTACCCCTTTTTACGAAAATTGCGTGAGTATGACATTTTGGGCACTTATAATTTACGTAGAGAAGGAGTGCAAAGTGCTAATGTTTTTTTAAGAATTATGCATAGAAATACATTAAATCGTTAAAAAAAGCATTACATGTATTTGACGCACACACGCATATATACTGTTTTGTTTATTGTTCAAGTTAAATCAACAATGTAGCCTTGGCGAAATCTGTGATTATAGATGTGTCATTGACAACAGAACCTTAATAATGTTGTAATGGTACACAACAGTACCTCGTTACTGTATCTATCTGGTTACAGTAACAGTTCGCTTATGAGTTACTGTAACTCGGCTACAGTTACGGCTCAGATGGGTCGGCTTTAGGCATTCACAAGATATACTTTTGCAAACACTGTTGTACACACTTGTACCGCCTCAAGGTACAGTCGTGGGCATAAATAACATCACCAGTATATGAAGACATCGTTCGCTTTAATGAAACGTCAAAATATCCCGCTCATTGATTGCTGGCTGCGCCTGTACGTCGTAAATATGTACGCGCTTAAGGGTACCTTATGAACTTAAATCTTGTGCCTGATTGTATCTTGTTTGTCTAGTGTTCTGGTGTTGGATGTTGGACTGAAGCATTTTGATACTTTATTAATGAACGAGAAATATGACCAGGTATGAAATAACATAATATTTATATCAATTTAGTATTAATTAAGCAAACCTTGTTTCTACAATGAAGAAGTATAAGGCTACAAATAGATGCAAACTACACATACGAAGGCTTCTCATTAAAAGAGTTTTGTCCCAAACCTATGAGTCTGACGAGAGGAGAAAAAAAAATGCTGCGCACAGTAAAAGGTTATAATAAATTATCTTTATTTGCCAGAACGTAGTACAGTTGTCATAATTTAAGTTCATGTCTTATACATTCTACAATTTTCATGCTATGCAAAAAATAATTGTAAATTAATTTAATATTTTTCAGGTATATTATTTGAAAAATTCGTCTTCTTTCATATAACTTATTTCTATTTTTTTATATATAATAAAGTGGGTGTCGTGTCTTACACAGAAGTAAAACAACTGGCGCATAATAGAGAATATTGGAAGAGGCTCCACCTACAAGTAAATTATAAATGAAATGAATATCTATATGTTTACAATCGCGTAGCGAAATTGTTTATTAATATTTAATTATTTTCAATATTATTATTCCTTTAGATGTATATATGTATATTATCTATAATTTATTTTTAAATAATATGTACTATGTCAATCAGCTAAATCTACATGTCATGTCAATACGTATAAATTGTAAATTAAATTAATATGATAAAAAAGTCAATTACTTCACATTTGTGCTTAGGTACTTGGTATTTTGTTAACAAATCTAGGTCAAAATAAGATTTTTTAATAGTCATTTTTTATTATTATTATGTGATTAGGTAGTGTTTCAGTTTATCTTATAATCAAACAATACGTTGATACTGTTTCAGATACAGTACACTTACCGAAACAAACAAACAAATCCATATTACTAATTATAATTGCCGCGTGGAAAGGACTTTTTCAAAATATGCCAATCACGCAAATTCGTGACACTTATTAGTGTCCAGAAATTAAAAACATTCAACTTTAAATAAGCGTAAGGTATATAAAACATTATTTTTTCTTAAGTTTTCGCGACTTGTAGATATAACAAAACTACTTTTAAATGGTTCTAAGAGCGGTAAATTATTTGATTTTTATGTTATTCCGACGTTTAATATAATAACAAAAATCAAATAAATAACCGCGCTCAAAACCGTTAAAACGTAGTATTATTATTATATAAAATGTTACCATTCCAAAAAATTAATTTCACAAAAAAAGCTTATCACGAAGCCAGTTGCAAATCCCAATTACTAATTATCACAAATTATAATTGCAGCGGCTGCCAGTTACAGGCGCGCTTACCCTGTTTTTTGCATTATGCACCTGGTGTCCATAATTGGCTCTTTCACCTCACTTATCGAATTTAAATAGCTGATTAGTGTTCATTGTCTTAACGGGCTGTGACGTCATGGGTAGAATGTTATTAGCTTCATCAAAGATAAGGAATTATGATAACTCCTGAAATTAATATTGTTACAACTTGGCTCCGACAAAGACAATTTCCACGTATAGATATGTAAAAGCACATTTTATTACCTGTCGGCAATTGAACTAATTATAATCATTTTATGATCGTCTTCTTTTGTTCACTTATTTATTGGCATACGTTTCTAGTTATTGTGGAAAACACCCTAGTGTCCTATTATACTCGTTTATTAGCCATGTGTGGCGGATTATAAATAAAAACTAATTCTAGGAAATTATGTCGATGTTGCTGGGCTGGCACATTTGCATTTGTGAAGTATCAAACTTCAAAACGATGGTGAGATTGAAAAAGGGGGTCAGTTGAGGCGCAACTACGATTTAGGCGTGACGTGTGTACATTCGGTATCTAATAGTGACGGACTTGGTGTGTCTTATTGCATTACGACCTTCTGCATTACATTCGGATTTGTTGTGTTCGGTTATATTTGTAACTGTGTTATACGTGTTTGTATAGTTCTAACAAACTCTATAATAATTCTAACGGCATTTTAATTCGAGTCCCGCAAACTCGTAACAAGATATTTACAAAAACCTGCACACCTTCGAGTAATGACAATTGACTATCAGAAAATCAAAGACTGGATATCTAACCTTCCTTAAACCTAAACAGATCTGTAAATACATTAATTTAAAACTAGGATGCCCACGACTTGGCCCATGCTTGACTTGAATTTCAAAGTACCGCAGCATTTACAAAAGAATTTAAGCTATCCGTGCAGAAACGGAGAAAGAACACAATTTCCTGCGGCCGGGCGGCCTGTTGTAAGAGGCGACAAAACAATCCAGAACCAGGTGGTAGGGCATTTGCCCGACTGGATGGCCCCCACCCCTGGAGCTTGAGTCTTAGCTCTAGCAATCTCCACTCCGTGCCGGCTGACTAAGACAAGCACGGAGGTGGGGGTCTCGTCTAGGCATCCGGAGCAAGACCACCAAATCATTATTACTATTTACCTGTGCTAAATTATGCATCAATACATTCAAATTTCAAATTCAAAAGCTTTTGTTCAAAATAAGTTCCACTGGAGAACACATTTTGAAGGTACATACATACATATAGGTTAAAATTTAATTTTTACTTCCTAGTCTATGTACAACGCTTCGCAACGTGTTATTGCTGTTAAGGAGAAGAAGCGGCAAGAAAGTCCCCAGCAACACGTCTAGATAAAAATTGTTTTTCTTTATATTTCTCTTATTCTATTTATATCTCATGTTTTATTTTTTTATAAGTCTTATACAGAAGTGTGTGACAGAATGACTTTTGAAGAATTAATGGAGTTGTAGCAAACAGTGCATATTCAATAAGACATAGACACAACAAAAGTAAACAAAATTATTTCTATAGTTATAATAAACACATGACGTACTAGACCACGTTAATTGGTGGATGAAACACTTTTTAACCGACCTTGAAAAAAGGAGGAGGTTCTCAATTCGTCGGGATCTTTTTTTTTATGTATGTTCACCGATTACTCCGTGATTTATGATCCGATTTAAGTGATTCTTTTTTTTTTGTTCGACGCGTAATAGCTGCCATGTAGTCCCCTAAAAAATTTAAATAGTTTGGCCCAGTAGTTTCATTTAAAGAACTTTTATTGTTCCCGTTTCTTGGGACCTATATTTTTTAAGAAGCGCGGCACCATTCGTATCTCCACCCATACATAGCTAGACACTAAAAAGTAACAAATATAATTATTATAATTTCAGCCCATAAATGTCCCACTGCTGGGCTCGGGCCTCCCATTATAGGGGGGAACGGACAGTATACCCGCCACGCTTGTCCAAGGCGGCTTGGCAGGTTTGACACATCGGTTATCTCGATGTGCAGGTTGCATCACGATGTTTTCCTTCACCGTTTTTAGCACGTGGTAATTGTAACAATATGCACATTAGATCAGAAAACTGATTAAGAGGTGCATGCGTTCCGGTCAGGATCGAACCCGCGCCCTTCGATTTAGGGGCGCATGCGCTAACCATTACGCTACCACGACTTTTAAGTAAGTAACAAATATAAAATAAAAACTTCGTTTAAAAAAACCGACTTCGAACTTCTTCTTTTTAACGAAGTTTGTCTTTTTTTCTAATATTACTTCCATATATGCATGTATTTGAAATACATAAATACAGCGCCACAATGTTCTTTGAAATTTATTTTATCAGCCGCACAAATTTACACATATCTCCATATCTCTAAAGAGTATTTCAACCATTTTATTATAGTTTGGCGGTTTGGTCCTATTTACATAAAATATCTAAGTATGTAAATCGTATGTAGATGACGATTGCTCGGTTTGGTTTAGAAGAATCTATGTCCCATAGACTTATTAGTCAGTCTGCAACCGCACTAGTAAGGAAAATTAATTAAATTATTGTAAATTGTAAAAATTAGGTTTGAATTGATAATTATAGTATCAGCCCATAAATGGCCTCCCATTATAGGGGGAACGGACAGTATACCCGCCACGTTTGACCAAGGCGGTTTGGCAGGTTTGACACATCGGTTATCTCGATGTACAGGTTTCATGACGATGTTTTCCTTCAACGTTGTTAGCACGTGGTGATTGTAGCAATATGCACATTAGATCAGAAAATTGACTAAGTGGTGCATGCGTTCCGGCCAGGATCGAACGCGTGCGCTAGCCATTACGCTACCACGACTTGACTTGAATTGATATATACGTTTATATTCATAAAGAATAAATACTTTTAAATATAAAATTCTTCTGTTCGTCTGTATATCATTGATATCCTCCTAAACCTTCGATTTGAGAATGTTTTAGATTGGGCCAGTAGGCGACGCTGCAATCGGGTTCCAGGAGTTTGACGACTTTTTTGTGTTCGTACCAGGATGGTCGCGCCTTTTGAAGCCATATCCCTACTCATTACATTTCTTGGGCCCAGAAATCCCAGTCTCTTTTAGATATTAAGGCGCTGAAAGGTACACATATGTAACACCCAAGAGACAGGTATGGCCTAGCCTACTATCAAACAGTGAAAATTTCATCCGTTTTTATGTAACCGGGCCACTTTAAACCGCTCCTAGGAATATTCGCGGGACATAAAGTAGGGCAGATTTTAAATTTCGAGAACTTCCTACCAACCAGCGAAAACCGCATCTAAATAAATCGGCCCAGTAGTTTTAACGTGAATCCCGAACAAACAAACACAAAAAATCTAAAATAGAAAAAAAACCTTTTTACAATTTTGTAATAATATCATAGATTAATATTGAACCGCTTGATCAATGTGGACGCAACCTAATATGGTGCAATGAAAGGAAAAGTTAAAGTTAGTCCAAAGTTATACATTTTATTGACTTTTTATTGGCAGCATTGAATAGGCAATTAATTGATTATGTTGCCGCCACCGTCAGTTGTTTGTACCGATGGTGGATGGTGAGGGAGTATTGCAAGAGGTTGGTGAAGGAGAGATACGACAAGTGCCTTTAGAAGATATTGGAGGGGATGTGTGAATTTTTCATAGGTATTTCTTATCATTATAATGTCGCTACACATCTATATCTATACAAGTAAATAAAATTGAAGTATCTGTTAGTAATGTCAAAATACAAGAGCCGCGTAGGTACATAAATATATAGTAAAATAGAAAGTAAGAAGACACTGTACTAAATAAAGACACTTGTATACAGCGTGTTTCAGACCTTACGACAATAAATCAGACCACGTTTTCTTCATGACGTACTCTGCCCAAATATAAAAATGAATCAGGTAACTTCTTTGGTTTAGCCCCAGGACCTCATTTTTCATTTAAGAATATTACAACAACATATATCAGTTATTGTGTCAAAATGGGAGGGTAGTGACCAATGTATCATGTTTCCAGCTCGTCTCTTCATCATTAAACGCGGAAGTTGTTCATTCTTACGCTCTCGCTCGCGAACCAATATTTACAAGATGTACTGTTTTTTATTCCCATTTTATCGTAATTAATTTGTTCGGAAATTTCTAAATTTTAATTTTGACATTACGGTTGTTTTAATAGTACCAAAAAAATTGTATGGAGTACGACCGTTGAAGTTATGATTTATTGTCATTTGAAATGAAACACGCTGTATATAATACAACTAGCTGTCCCGGCAGACGTCGTCCTGCCCGGAAAAGCTTCAATTGATATGACGACAGCAGCGCCACCTATTGGGTCCAATTGTGAACCAACTCGGAAACCTTTGACACATGCGCAACAACTTTGCTAAACATCATCACATGATCAAGTGTGTAGTTTACGATTCTATAAAGGACATACAGACAAACATATATATTTATATATATAATACAATAAGTACATAATGTAATATATACTGTTTATTATTTAATACAGAACAATGGTTTTTAAGTAACGGTCACCGCATCTCTTGGTCATAATACTTCAGTACACATTCTTGATACGTATATATTTCCTTCTCTTTTTGTATACTGGTATGAATGTGTATCTGTCTCTGTCCCCCCCAAATTATGACTACAAGATGCCACCATAATGTCGTCGCTTTTCGTTTGCGGTGTTAAAAAGACACGATAGGTAAGAAATAATAAGATTTTTGGCAAGTGCAGTGCAAGTTGTTGAAAGAAACTAAATGGCGGCCACTCTAAAAGATACTGAATTTGGTGAGAGTAATTGATTGAGCTGGTTTCAAGATACATATTTTTGAAGCCAAAGGCGGATAGTGTTTGGAGCAACGTCTTATGACGTCCTGTACTTTGTTATATTTATTTCGGCGGAACGTTATATTACGTCTAACGTAAGGGTGAATTCTTATGACGGAACTCCTTTGCGCCGCAATTCACTAAATTTTCGTAGTATATAACCGCCGCGTGACTTTCAAAAGTTCATTTTCATGTAATATTTTCTTAATTTTTCGCGACTTGTACACATAATAAAACTACGTTATACGTTATACTACGTTATATTTCAAGCCGCATAAAAAGATAACCCAATTTTTGATACCTGTGAAATGCAATATCCCACTCCAGGATGCAGGTGTTTACAAGCTCGATTGTGAATGTGGATTATCATACATTGGGCAAACAAAGAGGAGCATAAAAACACGGGTAAAAGAACACATTGCTGACATGAAACACGCAAGGTCTACGAAGTCTGCGATCAGTGAACACACGCTGGATAAACCCAACCATTACATCAGATTCGATAACCCACAAATCCTCGCGAAAGAGAATCGTTTCATACCAAGTGTTTCGGTGCGACGGTGGTTGGTCGAAGCACCAGGGTCAACCACCCTTTGTCGACGGACGGGGGGGGGGGACCAGGCCGTGGTATGCCTAGTGCTGGTTGCCGTCCGTCCCGTGCACCCTGCCAATGCACGTACCGAAGCCGCGTTGTGTACCGTACTACGTCTCGCACTCGGTGAGGGGTGCGAGGGCAGCAGAGGGGGGGGTAGCCGACGTAGAGAATAAAATCCTTTTCTTGTCTTGAAGGGCTTCCAGGGCTAACTGCTTGCTTGTTGTAGTCGATGTAGTATTGCTCGAACTGAATGTAATTTTGCAATTTCGGCACTTGCTTAAGTACCCCCGGGCAATACCGCATCGACGACCGGGGTTTACCGACCCCAATTTGCCCTTAGGCAAGCCCTATTTTCACTATGAGTTAGCCCTTTCCGCCCTTATATTTATTTATCTTATAACCTTACATACATGTGTTATACCTTATTGCATGCCTTAAAACTAGCTCTATAATTATATATGAACCCTATTTCCCTAACCTTAATATCTACGGAGCTAACTTTAATTTATTGCTAAATTTATTACAAAAAACATTTTCGTTATCCTAAAAAAACTTAATATCTAAAGAACCTTACTATATATAATTTTTTCCCTATTTTTCCCTAAACCTATATATTTATCCTTATCTATTTACATAAAATTATTTCAACAAAAACAACAAAAATAAAATGCCTTAACTAATCTTTGGTATTTATCACTGTTGCGCGTTGATTACATTCTCCCCCTCGTGCACAGCACCATCACTGCATGTAGTTGTCGACGCGCCCTGGACGATCATCACCATGCGGGAACTTGGTCGGCGCAGCACTCCACCCTGCGTTGCGACGTCAGCGATCCTTGTCCTCCCATCTGGTCCGGGGTACACCTGCTGCACTCTTCCTCGTGGCCAGGTGTTGCGTGGTAGGCCGGGGTCCACGATCAGCACTATGTCGCCGATCTGAACGTCCACGGAGCCAGCCTTCCCGTCGATCTTCCTTGGACGCAGCGTCGGCAGATATTCCCTTAGCCACCTCCTCCAGAAGTGGTCCGCCAGACGTTGCGCCTTCCTCCATGTGTCACGACCCACGAGGTCGTGGTCCGCGTGGACACCCACTGTGCCTGCACCATTGGACCGCCCAATTAGAAAGTGGTTGGGCGTTAGCGCTTCCTCGTCGGGGTTGTCGGCCAGGTTGGTGAGAGGCCGAGAATTCACCATATGCTCTGCTTCCAATAGCAGAGTGTGCAGCACCTCTTCCTTCGGTGCCCTTTCGTGCAGAGTTGCTGCTAGTGCGGTCTTTATAGACCTCACCAAGCGTTCCCAAGCTCCGCCCATGTTTGGAGCCCCGGGTGGTAGGAACTTCCATTGTACTCCCATCACTTCTGCCCTTGATGCTAGTTGCTCACCACTCATGTCTTCCAAGGCTTTCTTCAACTCCGTATTGGCGCCAACGAAGTTCGTGCCGTTGTCACTATACATCGTTTTGGGCATCCCTCTCCTCGCTGCGAATCTTCGAAGAGCCATCAGCATTGAGTCGGTTGATAGTGAAGGTACCAACTCAATGTGCACAGCCCGTGTTGTGAGGCATGTGAACAAGGTGCCCCACCTCTTCTCGTTTCGTCTGCCAATAGTGACGAGCATTGGTCCGAAGCAGTCCACTCCTGAGCACGTGAATGGCAGTGCACCATGTCTCAGCCGCTCTGGTGGTAAGTCTCCGGTTGGCATTTCTTGAGGTTGCCCTTTCTTCATGCGGCACCACTGGCATCGGTGCTGCACTCCTTTAATAGCTCCCCGAAGACCTACAATCATGAACCGCTGTTGCAACTCGTTCATGACAGTTGCGTAGTTGCCATGATTGAATCTTCTGTGGAAGTCTTCGATGATCAATCTGGTGATCGTGTTTCTGCCGTCTAGTACCACCGGTCTTTTGTATTCCGGTGTGATTTCCCTTGTTGCATTGATTCTCCCCCTCAGTCGGAGGAGTCCATCTTCCAGGCTAACGTCGACCTTCCTAAGTCGACTGCCCTTGCGCAGTGGATCACCCTGCTGCAGCGCCTTGAGTTCGTCGCTGAAGCTTTCTTCTTGGCTGCGTTTGAACAGGAGCTTCTCAGCCTGTTCCAGTTCCTCATCTTCCAATGGAATCATTTCCCTTTGGATTTCCACATTGCCCCTTATGTATTTGTTGCAGATTTGCTTTCTTTTCCTGTTCTGTTTCTTCCAGGCAGCGTTAACCTTTTGCCGTGTTCTGCAATGCTTCAGGAATTGAAGGACCCTGGCTGTGGCCCTCCACAGTCTCTTCCAGCTGGAGAACCTCTCTGGATTAGGCGTGACCTCAATCTTGGCCTGCCATGATGCCGTGACTATTTCGGCTTCTTTCTCCTCACCAGTTTTCTCCTTTTTGAAGCTTCTCGGTGCTGGCCATTGGTTTTCGTCCATCTTCAGAAACTCTGGTCCGACGAACCACCTGTGGTTTCTGTCGAACCTTTCTGGCGCTGCCCTCGTTGCGTCGTCTGCAGGGTTCTGGTGCATCGGGACCCACCGCCATTCTTGTGGTTTGGTCAATTCTTCTATTTCTGCTAAGCGGTGAGCGACGAACGTCTTGAACGTCCTGGGATCAGATTTAATCCAAGACAGGACTATGCTGGAATCTGTCCAATAGGTCTTCTTGTGCACGTTCAAGTCCATCTCTTCGCCAATGGATTGCGCTAGCCTGCTTCCTAGTAACGCGGCTTGTAGCTCCAACCTCGGGATGGAGACTGGCTTTAGTGGTGTAACTCTGGCCTTCCCAGACACGAGAGCGATGTGATATGTACCGTCCTCGCGTCTACTTCGCCAGTACACAGCCGCAGCGTAGGCTAACTCACTCGCATCGGTGAACACGTGTAGCTCCCCCTCAGTGCCATAAGGTGATATGCACCGCGGGATGTGGAGCTCTTTCAGCACCTCGACGTTTGCCAGGTAGGATTTCCAAGCTTCTTCATCTCTTGCTATGATCTTGTCATCCCAGCCGACACCGCTCCTCCAGATCCCCTGCAGCATCTTCTTCCCCTGAACCAGCACAGGTGATGCCAGACCCAATGGATCGAAGGTCGACATCACCGCACTAGTTACTTCTCTCTTTGTAGGAGTTCTTGCTAGGCTAACGACTTCTTTCGCCGTGTTTCGGAGATTAGCCCGAAACCCAAGGCTATCCGCTTCTGTCAGCCAGCGCAGCCCCAGAGTCTTCTCCTCCGTTGCTCCAAGAGATACTTCCATTTTTTCCTCGACTTCATTCGATATCTGCTCCAGCAGTTCCGGCCTGTTCGAAGCCCATCCTCGTAGCTCGAATTTGGCCTGGCTGTGAATGAAGGCGACTTCCCTGGCTGTTTTGATCAACGTCTCCTCGGAATGGAAACTCTGGAGGTAGTCATCCATGTAATGATTCCTTTCGACTGCCTTTGAAGCCTCTGGGTATTCTTCTTTGTAATCCTCGGCGTTCCTGTTTTTGACGTAGATGGCTGTCGATGGTGACGATGTCGCTCCAAACACCAACGACGTCATCCGGTACTCCTTAGTGTCCCTTGCTTCGCCTTTCCATAGGAATCGGAGGCTATCCCTGTCTTCCTCCCTTATTTTAATTTGGAGGAACATTTCTTTGATGTCAGCAGCTACAGCGTTCGGTCCCTGCCGGAACCTTAGTAGTACTCCGAACAGGGACTGCAGCAGATCCGGTCCTGGCAGAAGAGCATCATTCAGGCTCCTACCCCTGGACTTAGCGGCAGCATCGAAGACAATTCTTATCTTCGTCTTCAGCGGATGTACCACCGCAAAGTGGGGTAGGTACCATCTTCGGCTCAATGTTGTACGTTGAGGAGCCTCTTCTGCGTAGTCGTTGTCCAGGAGATGTTGAATCTGCAGGCTGTACTCAGCTTTCAGCTGCGGGTTCTTGTCCATCTTTCTCTCAATACCTCGCAGTCGTCTTTCGGCTGCACCGTAGCTTTCGGGCATTGAATCATTTTCTTTTTTCCAAAGAAGACCCGCCTCGAACCTGCCATCTTCCAGTCTTCGGCACGTGCTGCTCAGGATGGTTAGTGCCTTCCCTTCAGAGTCGTTGGTTGGCCGGCGCGGCTCCACTCCCAAAGACTCGATGGCGAAATGCTCCTTCATGTCCCGGTGCATCTTCTCCTCCAGCGTGCCAATGTGGAAGCAGCTGTCGATGAAGTGCACCGGCTTCGCCTCCCTTGCATCGTAGCCATGTACCACCCAGCCCAAGTCGGTTAATGATGCGACTGGCTGACCGGGTTTACCCTTCTTTATGGCTTGTGACACGATGAGCTCCCAGTTGTCTTGGCCTACGAGCAGTTGTGGTCGGGCTGACTCGTAGTACAGGATCTTGCTCATTTTCTTTAAGTGTGGATACCCTTCTAGCTTCTTCTTGTCCAGGAATTGCGGGGTCAGCCTCAAGTCGTCAATAGTTCGGACTCGTATTTCCCTCTTCCTATTGCAGTGAAGTCCCTTTATCTTCAGCTGCATCTTCATGGAGTCCCTTTTCTCCATGGTTCTGCCCCCAACAGTTTCAAGGACCAATCGTTCTTCGGTCCCACTAGCCCCAATCGCTTCTGCAACCTTTGAGTCGATTAATGAGACTGTCGACCCTTCGTCCAGAAGTGCTAATACCCTCTTTCGGCCTTTGGGACCGATGATCTCCACTGGCGTTATTTTTAGAAACGCCTTCGTTGTCGACACCATATTGACCGGAGAGGTTATATTGGTAGCCACTTCCATGGCTACCTCTTCTGGTCTCTCCTCCCTTGGAGCCGAACTGGCTGCCCTTTCCTCGGGCCGCTGGTACTCCTTGTGCAGCAACTGATGATGTCGCCGTTTGCAGTGCTTGCAAGGTGGGCTCCTGCAGTCCTCTCTTCGGTGCGTACTGATCAGACACCTGAAGCAGAGCCGGAACCTTGCCGCCGCATCCCATCTGTCCTTGACCGCCATATCAAGGAAGCTCCTGCATTCCGCCAAGTTGTGCCGCCCCTGGCATTGCGGGCACATCTGCTTGGCTGGAGGTTTTGTTTGCACCTCCCCCTCCCTGGTTGCATGAATCGCCTGGCGCTGAAAGGGCTTCTTCCTTTCTTCAGGCATGGCGTACCCGCTGCATCGATCCGACTCCCAACCCAGGAACTTCGCCACGACAGTCAGGTCACAACATTCCCCTTCGTCAGTACCAGGGGAATAATCGTACCAACGGTGTCTCATGGTGAATGGCATCTTCTCCACTATCTCCGATATCAACACTGGAGAGCAGAGGTGTTGCGGCCTGTTGAGTCCCTTTATGACCGCAACACAGTTGGACACGGTGTTGGCGAACGCGTGGATGTCCCGATGGTTGTCACTCATCCGTGGCAGAGCTTTGATTTTGTTGAGCTCTGACATGACAAGCGCGTTCGTTCTTCCATAGCGCCTCTTCAGCGCGTCCATGATGTCCTCCGGTTGGTTGTTTGAGTACAGCAGCATCTTGATGGCATCACGCGCATGTCCCTTTATGGCCTTGCGTAGTCGGGCCATGTTCTGCGCGGCGGAGAACAGCGGAGCAGTGTCTTCGTAGACCACACGGAAAGCGATCCATTCGCTCGAGTCTCCATCGAAGTCAGGCAGCTCGTGGATATACTTCGGTGGTGCAGTTGCTCGCTGGTTCCCAAACACCTCTTTCAAGGAGGCCGTCAATGTTTGTTGATCAACCAGTGGACCTTGCACTCCATCCCTGTTGTTGACCTGTGGTGGTTTCTCTGGATCCAGGCCTTGTGTCCCTTGGTTTGCTGGCTTCCTTTGCTCCAGCCTTTGGGTCTGGATCCAGTTCTGGACCTGGGCTGTCCTGTTGCCCAGGTCTCCCTCGTTCTCCGAGTCTTCGTCGGAGTCCCTCTCTTGCTGCCTCCTTAGCTTCAGTTCGGCAAGCTCGATCTTCATTCGCAGGATCTCCTCTTCCAGGTCCTTCTCCTGGTGCTTGCTCTTCCTGGAGCTGATGCTTTTCACCGACCGGCGACCCCTGTTGTCCGGTACCACCGTCCTGGCCAGACCAGCCAAGACGGGGGCTAGTACCGGTGGAGCTTGATGCTCTGTCGCGACGGTATGCATCAGTGGTACCCGTGCAGCAGTTTCTTCTGTGGCTGTAGTTGATCCCCATGTTTCTGCCGACGTAGGGGTCACGGTGGTTGTGTGTGACCGTAACCCGCTGGACGGCCCCGCTTCCTCGTGGTCCGACCCTTCTTCGCGTCTGGCTCCCATTCTTGAGCGAGACTGGGACCTCTGGGGGGCGTCCTTCTGCGACCTCGTAATCGGCATCTTCGATGATCTTCTACTGCCTGCAGACCCTCAACTCTTCGGCGGCGACTTCAGTTCCCTCGATGATGCAGGATCCGGCTCGAAGGACCAGCTGTTTCGGTGCGACGGTGGTTGGTCGAAGCACCAGGGTCAACCACCCTTTGTCGACGGACGGGGGGGGGGACCAGGCCGTGGTATGCCTAGTGCTGGTTGCCGTCCGTCCCGTGCACCCTGCCAATGCACGTACCGAAGCCGCGTTGTGTACCGTACTACGTCTCGCACTCGGTGAGGGGTGCGAGGGCAGCAGAGGGGGGGGTAGCCGACGTAGAGAATAAAATCCTTTTCTTGTCTTGAAGGGCTTCCAGGGCTAACTGCTTGCTTGTTGTAGTCGATGTAGTATTGCTCGAACTGAATGTAATTTTGCAATTTCGGCACTTGCTTAAGTACCCCCGGGCAATACCGCATCGACGACCGGGGTTTACCGACCCCAATTTGCCCTTAGGCAAGCCCTATTTTCACTATGAGTTAGCCCTTTCCGCCCTTATATTTATTTATCTTATAACCTTACATACATGTGTTATACCTTATTGCATGCCTTAAAACTAGCTCTATAATTATATATGAACCCTATTTCCCTAACCTTAATATCTACGGAGCTAACTTTAATTTATTGCTAAATTTATTACAAAAAACATTTTCGTTATCCTAAAAAAACTTAATATCTAAAGAACCTTACTATATATAATTTTTTCCCTATTTTTCCCTAAACCTATATATTTATCCTTATCTATTTACATAAAATTATTTCAACAAAAACAACAAAAATAAAATGCCTTAACTAATCTTTGGTATTTATCACTGTTGCGCGTTGATTACACCAAGAATGATGCGTGAGGCTATTGAAATCAAAAAACACCCAAATTTCAATAGAGAAGATGGTTGGCAAGTACCACCTGTTTGGGATCCAATCATCAAAACTATTAAGACCCAAACCCAGCAAAAACCAACTGCCAGACCTCAAGACACTGTGAGCTCTTTCTGCGTGCAACGAAACAAACCAACTTGACTAATAATTTCTTTTATTTTTTCCTTCCACTCATTTTAATATTATATAAAAAAATTTTTAGAACTAGGCATGTTTGCTGAAGAGTTTCTTGCGCCGCTTTTTCTCTTCAAGCCACAACATGTTGTGAAGCGGTGGTAAATTAGATTAGGCTCCCATAGAGTAAATAATATCCATAAACAAAATTAAAACTAAATAATTAAAATGAACAAGTTGGCGGTAGGCTGAATAAAAAACTTTGACAATACACGTTTGACAAATGTCATCTTTGTCTTCCGTGACCATGGCAACTGAAAAGCGGCCGAAACGTCGGATAAACCTAAATAAAATAAATTACCGCGCTTAAAACCGTTAAAACGTAGTTTCATTTTCACGGATACACACACCCGTGTAAAAGTACCGAAAAGATGCGCCTGAGCATATAGATTCAGAAGTAGGATTGCTCACGCGAACGGGTTAAGTCTATCTAATTTGTGTTTATTTTTGTTATCAGACAAACATTTACAAAACAACTGAAAGGAACAAAATATACTATTAGCTTCAGCTGCTACGTATGTATGGAAAATCCGGGGTTTATTTTTTATTATTTAGGTTTATGGCTTGGCAGCTAGACCTTTAAGCCAGATCTTAGATTGCAATAAAAGTTCTTCATGTTCTTAAGCCTATGTATATATAGCTCAGCTGAACTGTGGAGCATCAACTAAAGCCGTTCTCAACGGAGTTCTTGTGGCGACTCAAAAGGCCACATTCGACTATACAGTTCACATTTCTAATAAAAACATAATTACTACTTAAAAACTATCAATATCCTACAACTATTGTTCATTTTAGAGTAGTTTTACACATTTTTAGAAAATAAAACTGCACAGCGCAACATCTCCTTCCAGTTACCGCCAAAAACTCCAATCCGGGGGTTAATAAATAAATTCCACAGAACCTATCAAATTTTCTAATAGTGAAATATTTACAAGTGAAAAATTATTAAGTTTTAATACTCCTTTATGTTTAATTAAAAAGCAATAAATCGCATTGGCTTAGTTCATTTGATTAAAATCATAATTTAATATTATTACAATAATTCACGATATACGGTCGCGCAATTAAGATTGTTTCATTCCGAATTTATCGATAAAAACAATATCTTTATTTCACATCGGACGACACATTCGAATTTTAATGACCTATTAAAAGAACTCCACGCGTTCGAGAATCGATTATTAGATCGGTAGAGTGATAATTATCGAATAATCGAATAATTAACCGTTTTTATTGGCACACGTTCGATTCCTTTTAAGCGTAATGGTGCGATGTTTGCGGTTTTCATAGACGACACTTGTTTGATTTGCATATAATATCGATTATTGATTGTCAATGTGTATTGGTATGTTTGGATTATGGTTTGTTTGTAAATATTTGAACGGCAATTTGTTTTTTTGGTGTATATCAACGTCAAGTACTACAAGCGATTAAAACATTTTTCAGCCGACATTCAACTCCCACAATGACATTGTATGTTTCCTAGCTTGACAAATTACACGTGTACGAGATAAATAACAAAACAGAATCCTTAATACATTTTTCTTTTGCCTTTAAAACGTAAGAAGAAAAATTTAACTATAGCTAAATAGCAAAGCTGGAATCTCTAACTAGGACAATTTCCGTAAAATGGAAGTCTTGACCCTCTCCTCTTCAGTTTAAAATAAAGTAACCAACACCACCCTAAAGACAGTTTACCTGATGTATAGCGCATATTAAATTCGGAACTAACACGTCACACTCATCTTAAATTAATTATTTTCTCTTAAACGTTCTGAATGCGACGCGAAAAATTATAATAAAAAAAAATCACTAACTGTCAATTAAAATGCAGTATGAGGAATGATTATGATGAACAATGTTGCATTGCGTCGCTTATTACGAATAAAAAATGCTTCAATTTCGAAAGATATAAAAAACTAATATCTCTAATACATAGGTTTTACTTGATTTGTGGAAGAAAGTTAGAAATTGTGTATGCTACTTCTGAACAATTTATTTATTGATTTGTATATTTGTTTGTTTTGCGGCTTTGGCAATTAAGCGGTTGTAATGTAATTTCATTGTATATGTATTTCAATGAAGAGTTTAAACCTAGCTGTAAGTACGACATAGAGCCAAAGTTATGTATGAAATGTTTAGTTTATATAGAAAGAAGTATTTATGCAAGCGCATAAACTCAAGCTGAAACTAAAGAAGGATATAAACAATTCAAAACAACAGTAAATAAAAATCCAAAGATTCGTTATTCAACTCGAACATTACAAGCGAAGTAACATATTTACACAATGAATATCATAAAACTGTGAAAGTATAATAATTATGTATCAAAGAACTCGTATAGTTTTTTGCTTAAAGTGATTGATTGTTTTGTAAATAATGTTGTGCTCAGAGAGCTTGAAATGCATTTATTTCTTTGAAAAGGAAATTCCATTAATTATTTACAATTTCTTGCCTATAAAAAATATCTTTTGGATTTTAATGATGTTATATTTATACATTATATTTAGCAGATGGTCATGTCAGGAGCCTTAAGAACAGACGAGCGTGCATGACAAGAGCTATGAATGTCAAAGAAGCAAGGGAGGTGTGTAAGAATAAACCTGTATGGCGCTCTGTTCTGTTCGCGCTGTGGCTTCTGTTCGTGTCTACTCCGCAAGGGACCTGGCGTGAATTTAGCATAAAAATATTTATCATTATATAGCCATCGAGACAGTTGATAGCTTCTTAGTTACATATAGCAATAAAATTGAAGTATGTATTTTCTATAGATGTTAGAAAATTATTGTTAACTGTTATTTATTTGAATGCCTAATATAAATTAGCAACACATATGTTATTATCCGTGCAGGAATGGAGAAAGAACACAATTTCCTGCGGTTGGACGGCCTGTCGTAAGTGGCGACAAAATAACTCACAGCCAGCTACCAGCAGGTGGTAGGGCATTTGCTCGACTGGATGACTACCACGCCTGGTCTAAAGTATGTCGCGTTAACAACCTTGAGTTGTGTTCCTCATTAGTGATCAGGTTCCGGTCTCCCTTAAGAAAGCAGCAGCGCACCCTTTGGTGTTGCAAATGTCCATAGGCGATGGTAACCGCTTTCCATCAAGTAGGCCGTCCGCCTGTCTGGTAAAGTAGTGCAATAAAAATTATGTGCAATTATTGTATATCGTACTGTATGTAGTTTACATATACTAACATTTTAAAGAGATACCATTTTTAAGTAGAGTTAGTACCTAAGTCTTAAAAAAGTGCGATCAAGAGGTAAGCACCTTTTAAAGGTAATTTATTTAATGTATTTATAATTCTATTATAGTAATGTGCTTACAGCTAATAAAGTTAATTGAATTAAAACCGTTGTTTAATATATAAACTATGCGATATTTCAACACCTTTTTGACGATTTTCATTATTTTTGCATGTTTCTGAAACGTAATAAATAAATATATGGTTACTGTTACGTACATACCTAATTAATTAACGTAATAATTTCACGCAAATACAAGAGTTTAATGCATTGATAACAAGCGGTTTCACAAAGAAAACCGTAATTGATACATAACTCGATAATTATCGATAATTTATTGCCCATTTTAGTTAGCGCCACATCACTAAATCGCATTTATTTAAAATTTTAATTTTCGCCATTACGGCCAATGTTCATAATTTAAACCATAATATATTAACACATATACATACCTAAATAAATAATTACGTAACTTATAAATAAATATCAAGAATATTGCGTCAATTAGTAATATTAATTGCAGCCCATAAAAGTACCACTGCTTTTTTTAAAACTCTTTCATGGTTTAAGAAAGAGGGTATTCTTTAATATGAATGTATAATATTTTTACTGTTACTATATAATAATATAGAATAATCTGATTGTTAACATTAGCAACTTTACGTACTAAATTTATTATTATACTAGTTGCGCTCCGCGGTCTCTCCCGCGTGGTGATTGAAAATCGTCATAATTCCAAAATAAAAGAATTTTTCTAAAATAAAAGTTGCCTAACTGCCAATAAAAGTCCCGTCAAAATCGGTCCAGCCATTTCAGAGATTAGCCGGAACAAACAGACAGACAAAAATCATAAAAAATGTTATTTTGACGTATGTACCGTATATATATTCATATTATGCATGTAGTAAAAAGCGGTTAATTCAATATTACAAACAGACACTCCAATTTTATTTATATATATAGAAGATTATCGAAACGTAGGCCGACTGACTACATCTAATATCCTATCCTTATATATTTTAACAATTTATGATTTTTTAATATGTAATATAGTTTTATAACTAATTTATTTATTATTTACAAATTTAATGCATTTTTTTTCAAGGGGAAATCCGTTTGTGGAAACCCTTCCGCGCGGAGACGACGGCGGGGCAGTGTGGGACTCACCGGCCAGATGGCCTGCCAGCAAAATAATTCATAGTCTACTCTAAGAATGCCGCCTCTCCACGAGGCTGTAACGCTCTTCGTGATAGAAAAATCCTAATACCGCGGGGTATATATATTATAGAAGTTTCACCTTAAAAGAACCGGTCAATAACATTATCCAAGATGTACTAGTAGCATAATGCTGCAATTGTAACGTTAAAACTATAGGTCTTAATTAATAATTTCTATCTAGGACATTATGAAGCATACAACCATGAAAGCTTTGAAAGCGAACTTATGGTTCAATGGTAAGTTCGTATTACGACATATCAATTTACTTAGGACGTGTTCACATACAACTTGCGTGCGCGTTGTGTTCTCATGTTGTCTAAACCGATTTCGGTTATAATGACTGATATGTCCTGCGAACAATAAACGTCATATATCTAAGCCGGTCGTTTGTCTTCTTAGGACATACACAATAATGTTATTGTATAACGTATTTTAGCTGCGAACTGAGAGATCATATATCAATTACGGCTTTTATAATATAGGTAGATACTGATAAGACGGCCTCTGTAGTTGAGCGGGATAAGTGTTAACCGGCCAAACTAGAGGCTCCAGGTTCGATTCTTGGTATGGCAAATTTCGCAAACGAACTTTCCGTTATTTTATATGGTCTGGGTATCTGGGATCGGCCCCATAGTGGTCCATTATATATCACCCATAACGCAAGCGTGACTTGCTTAGGTTGGAGATATATAAAATGTGTATTTATCTGCCGATTAATTAATATAATAAATAAAATAGCTAAGATATTTTATATAAATAAAAAAGAGCACTTAACAGAAAACACTTGAGTCTAGGTAACAGTTAACTATGTATATAGTGTCCAGAAGGGTATCCATTAAATAAGCAGTAATATTAGAAACGTCTTTTAAAAATATTCTAGACTTTAAATAGGGCCATAAGGTAATTTATATAAAACTATACAATATTGACATAAAACTGTAAGCAGAAATCGACCAACAACCGACCTATGTGTGTATCGACACCAATTAAAATTCAGCACCGCCGCCATAACTCTTCGAAAGATTTAAAACTTTAAAAAGTACTCAATTAAACAACAGGAGCCAAGAGATAAAAATTAAAACTTAATTAAAACTCCATAACGAACGGAACAAAAACAAAATGTGTTAAAACAAAACTTGTGAAAACAAAATGTGTTAAAACAAAACGTGTAAAGTAGAGGCGTAAAAACATTTTGTCACAAATATCTCGGTCCGGTCGTGAGTTTTGTTCATTTGCTCCCTTTTGCTCGTGTCTTCAGTTTGTTTGTTTTTTTTCCTCTCTTTTTGTTTATGGTGTGAAACTCTGAATGGGATGATTGTATCACTTTAATGATTCTCTTCTTGAATAATAATTAAAATTGTTTTAGCGAGTAGTTGGGAAAAGTATTTTTTTACGGTTCGATAAATACATTTGTAAGAACTTCTTTAAATACTGATAAAACGAAGTAATTTTGTTTTTACAAATGTAATTGATAATAATTATTGTGTGATTTTTACAAATAGTGTACATAATTTAATTAATTAAATAGTGATGTGTGCGGTAATTCCGGTTAACTAGTTTCCTTGTCACTTCTGTTGATAAAAACAAATTATGAGAACTGTTTAATAAAAATACTGATGTAAGCGACATTTCATGTTAACTAACTCCATTACTTGTCTTTATTCAATTTTATAGTACCTGGTGGGAATGGCGCACACAAGTCAATGTAAGTCTGTGACAGTCAGGTGTGAGGACGATAAGTTTTATGCAAGTGTTCTATGTTAATTGAAAGTATAATCCTCAAGTGATTTATGGATTGAAATGCTGCTTCTCATTGCTGAAGCTTTTACATTATTGATAATTCGCGCCCGACAGAAGTGGTAAATAAACTAATCTAAGTTGAACTATTTAATATTTAAATTGTTTAACGTGAGAAAAGATTAGGTTATTATTTAAACTTTATGTATATTAATATGATAATGTAAGCAAAGGTTATTTATTAATAGAATATTTTTTATTGTTAGTTACAATTCTTTAATACTAGATCAGACTGAATAATTATTAGTACAATTATTTAGTCTAATTACTGAAATACGGCTGGCGCTGAGTGTTTGAGTGAGTAATGAGGAGCGCCTTTGCCTAAGGCGCTGCCTTATGCGTGAGAGAAAGAGAAGCTAGACAGACTGGCTCCGTAACACGTTACGTAACAAAGCAGTTTACCCTTCCATAAAAAGTTATCACTTCAAAAATATTTAATCGACAATACCTCAATGGATGTTGTTTGGTCGCTCCCGTCTTAACCTTCGTAGTATTTTTTATAACCACCCAAAATTCACTTTATATCTCAAATAATAAATAAATGCGCCCTATAGCTATACCGTATGCTTTGTTATAGCTGGAGCATAGCAGACAGACGGCTCAACTAGTGGAAAGTGGTTACCATCGCCTATGGACGTTTGCAACACCTGGGGTGTCGCCAACCCGTTGCCAACCTAAGAAATATTATAACGCCCTTCTTAAAGAACCTCATTTCATAGCGCAAAGGGAAAACGTGTTGGGAAGTTCCCTCCAGATCATTGGTGTACGCTGAATAAATGTTTTAGAGAACCGTTGCGTAGTTGAGCGTGGGAGCTCAAAGACATGGGGGTGAATATCCCTTCGCTGGCGAGCGGTGCGGTTGTAAAAGTGATGCGTTGGCACCAGATCAAACAGATCCTCGGTATACTGCCCGTTACACAGGCAGTAAAATACGCAGAGGGACGCAAAGTCTCTTCGATAACTAAAATCATAAATTAAAAATGCCTTACTGGCTGTATATTTTGACAATTCGTATAATAATCAACCCAGCCGTTGGAATTATTGTTCTTTATACTATAAGATTTTTGCCAATTTAAATACAAAAATATCACTTAGGGCCGATCTTTCAATACTCAGATAAATATTATCAGTGGAATAAATTATAACCCGAGTAAATTCAAAAGTGTATAAAAATGTACACACGAAACTCACATTTTTAATTTGTCTATGTTATACATTATATCTACGAATAATTTTATGATAATTCGGTAATTAAAAAATCGGCCCTTAATATACGCATGCTACCTTATCCATCATTAATGTACAAGAATTAATTTCCTAATTATATAATTAACTTACGTGGGCGTTAAAACATAGAAATCAATTAAAGACATACAACGAAAAGTGTGTAACATGAGTATATGCAAATTGATTACATAACTCCCAAACTATCCCAGACCATTGATCACGTGGGCATTTGTTTTCCAACAATGTTTATTATAGACAGCTGTTAAGTAGGGAAATGTATTTCTTAATACAGTGGAGAGTTTAATGGAAATCATCTCGTTTTCCCACGAAGATATTTGAGCTAATGAGGTTCAAGGAATTTAGCAAAACTACATTTAAATGTATGGTCACTGACCATTATTGGTCTTTTAAATAAAAGTGTTGCATTACATGAATGTATCTATTGTTCGAATGTATATAGTATAATTTATATTATATAATAAAATTGTAGAAGTCAAATTTCTGTACAATGAAAAAAATGCTAAAAACGAGTCAGGGGGACTCGTAAGAAGTGAAATATAACTAATTTAGATTTTGTTATTTTTTTGTTGTTGCTCTGTTTGTCTGTTTGTACCGGCTAATCTCCGAAATGACTGGACCGATTTAAATGAAATTTTGCACGGTGGTAGCTTATATCCCTGATCAAAATATAGAATACTTTTGATCCCAAAAAATTAAAGAGTTCCCGTGGGATAGGTAAAAACCTTTCCACGCGGTTGAAGTCGCGGGCAGAAGCTAGTTATCAATAATCCTTAATGGTTGCCTTCATTATTCACAATCATTTGTTCGCGTTAATTTTCTAAGTATTGTTAATCGCTAATTCTCTTTTGTGTTATGACTGGCCTGCAAGCAAGACGTCATAAACTGTTTTATTGCTGAAATTCCATTTCAAGTTCTTAAAAGCCTTGTGTTTTAAATTAAACCCGACTAGCTCTTAAATTCCTAGATTGTATTTAGTTAAGAAGATCTATGTCCATTTTGTGAATATATAAGGCCGGTCCGTTAAGACTGAGTTAGTTGAGTTTCAACTGCGACCGAGGCGTTACTAAGTGTATTTTCAGAACGAAAATCTTATGTCAACGGACTTTGTTTATACATTACGATCTTCTGCCTTGCAGTTTGCACTTGCGAATTACGTACGAATATAACTTTTAAGAAAATACCTGTGATAATTTCAACAGAATTTTAAATTTGAATCCCGAAAATTCGTAACAATATTGTCAGAACCTTAGAACCCAACATTAATTTTTTTATTATTTATGTTATAATTAAAAAAATGATTATTATTTAAATACACGATGATTTTTTTGTTAATCAATCCAAAACTCTTTACAAGAGATACGATTGCTACATTCTTAGTTTTTCTTTCACCACGATGCACCTAACAACCTAGTTAAGTTCAAAATTTATAATACCTGTTCAACCTTACCGGCGTTTCACAAGAATCAGGAATAAAATTAGTTTAAATTTCATATAATCGAGTGTATTTTATACGTTTTTTTCTTTTTCCTATAAAATATGTACAAGTTCCATTTCTTTGGACATTATCGACGATTCCTATCTAATGAGTTGTTTATTATAAAGTAAAGAGTGCATAAATAATGGTGCTTTCACACAGTCGTATGGCGCGCGGTGAACGTTCTAAAATGTTGCCAGTTGTGGCAAAAAAATCACATACTATAAAATTTTGAGATACAGAAAACAAGCATTAATACTCTATAACGCAATTATTTTGTATAATTGTCTCAAACTGAAAGGGCGCGGGTTCGATCCTAGCTGGAACGCATGCACCACTTAGCGTGTTTTTTGACCTAATGTTCATATTGTTACAATCACCACGTGCTAACAACGGTGAGGGAAAACATCGTGATGAAACCTGCACATCGAGGAAACCGATGTGTCAAACCTACCAAGCTGCCTTGGAGAAGCGTGGCTGGTATACTGTCCATTCCATAATAATGGGAGGCCCGAACTCAGCACCGGGACATTTATGGGCTGTTATTACAAATAGGGCAAACAGGGGATATCTCATAGTCGGTTTCGGGAGTTCAAACTCAGTGAGAGTAAATTTGTGTTAAACATAAAGCTCTTCATCTAAGTGACACCATTCTTTAAATTGAAAACCAACGAAGAAGAACAAAACTACTGTTTCCTAAAGCATGCTTTACCAATTTTCATTTACCTTCATCAATTTTACACTGTTACCCAAAACATCTACTTATATAATTAAAATATAATAGGTATACTTTACTGTACTATAGAATAATAAGCTAAATCAGTATCGTCTTTTAAAGTTCTGGTTACTAATTATTTTTGGTCCTCTCAACTCTAATATTGCTGTCTATTTTGAATGTATATTCTATGTTTGTATGGTATATAAATTATCAAATTTAATTACTGAGTAATTTTCAAAATATAGTGATTTTACTGAAATATAAACTAACTGAAATAAAACTAATTATAAATAAATATTAACTAAAATTAAACTAAAATATAAATAAAATAAAAAAATACCAACTATAAGTAAAAAATAGACTCCAGGTCGCTCTCGGCGGGGAGAGTGCCCAAAATGCTGGCCGCATTTCCGCGTTGGATGGCAACGCTGATGCGCTGCCCTAAGTGCAAGCCAGCCTTTTGGTCACGCGAGACCTCAATTAGTCGCTTTGAGAGGTCTCAATAGAGGTGATGAGCTCCAGGCCCCCACGGCCCCAGGGTTTCAACCCCGAAAGCCACAAAAATGTACCCATTACCAATGGACACATATTTGCGGCGTTTCAGGGCCTCCTGGTTAGCGGCGGCGGCCCCGGCATACACGGCTGTTACTGGGAGATGGGAAACCGCCAAAGTATCAACACAAGTTGCATCCCATACTAAGGGGCGTCCCATCTTCCATGGCAGCAATGACATCCCATCTGGTCTCTTGCCATCGTCGCGGCATAGCCCATTCGATTATCAAATTATATTATAGTAGCGACCCGCCCCGGCTTCGCACGGGTGCAATTATAAAAACATAGCGGCCCGCTCCGACTTGCACGGGCATCACTACATAGAAACCTCTAAAATTAGCAATGTTGCCTTAGTATATGATGCATGTATTATACATATAAACCTTCCTCTTGAATCACTCTATCTATTGGAAAAAACCACATCAAAATTCGTTGGGTAGTTTTAAAGATTTAAGCGCACATAGGGATATAGGGACAGAAAAGGCGACTTTGTTTTATACTATGTAGTGATGATGATAGTGATGATGATAGTGATGATGAAGAATACTAGTGTTCCATGATATTATTTATTTTGTCTTCGCCACCACTGTCATGTTTAATTTTTCCTTAGCTGAAACTATAAGGGTTGCCTTTTGTTCAACATTAATTGTACCTAGTTTTTAAGAACGTAATTTTAATTGTTGTTGAACAATAAAATGTTTGCATTCATCATTTATTTATCACTCATTCATTTATCATTCATTCATTCAATAATATGTGTAAAGCAGTAAGCGTAGAAGTTCAGACTTAGCTGATAATGGCGGGTTTAGCACTGGCAGATATCGCATTCAAACAACTTTAGAGTTTAAAATAAATTTAAATAAAAATCAGACTACTTGAAGAAATAATAAAATATATAGAAAGAAATAATAATAATATTAGTTATGAATATTTATGTTTCTAATGCCATTCTTCTGCACCACCTATTTCGCTTGATTCAAATTTTTCTCATTTAGGTTGCCTGGAAGAGATCGCTTTGAGCGATAAGGCCGCCTATTGTATTGCCTAGAAAATATTGTAAATGTTCTGGTCTGTTTCTGTAATTATATATTTTGGTGTGCAATAAAGTGTTATCTATCTATCTATCTATAGAAATGCGTACGGCATGCGAACACAGAACCTCTAATTATTTTTATTTATGTGACACTCAAAAATTAAATTATTCAAGTAATTGAATACTTACTAAAATAACCAACATTCATAAACCATACCCGCTGAATACAATAAAACTAATATACAATTTGTCAATGAATTGGTGTATAGTTACCCGAATAATGGGCTAATAAAACAGAGATCACATGGCAACACCGGCCGCGAGTCGGCGTTGTTTAATTCCAGTTATCAGTGACAATGTCCGACCAGAGCTACCTGTTAAATATGGGATTCGGCCCAACAGTAATGTGTAGATACAGCAAACTAATAGATACGTATCTAATTATTTTTTATTTATTTATATTAATTCTTAACAAGAATATTTTGGGTCTCCATATAAATAAGTAGTACATAAGTCTCAAAATAATCATTGTAAAATGTCCATAATTGCCGTTATAAAAAATTACAAGTTTACAAAACATTATTCATTCTACAAAATTTGTATCAATAAGAAGGCCTTTATATAATAAAATCAACATTTAATAACATCATTGAGTATCTTTATATGAAGTGATATATAATTATAGATATTGGTGTTCTAACAGCAACAGATAAATTCTTATTTAGCATGTGATTTTATTGATTATTTTGTCGGATTATTTTTTGAAAAAACATTTGAATTTTATTTTTATTAAAAAAACAACTGCACTAATTACACAGTCGTTTATCGCGTGAAAGTATCTTGTATAATGCTCAAAACCGATGAAGGGTACAATTTATTCTCATCAAGGCCCAAGTCTGTTATTTCAATAGTATCAGAATGATTGGTCACTTACCTCATGATGGCAACATAATTGTGGCTTTCTTATCGAAATAAAGCAACAGTTATGATCTCATTATGACGCCAGTGACCTATAAGTAGTTAATAAAAGAATAGTAAAATCGATTGAATTAACATTTCTAAGCGTTTCTATACAACTGTTAGCTCTACATCTTTATGTCTTACTCATCGAGCGTCGATGCTATAAATCGTTCCGCTCATTTGAATGCGACCGATTGTGATCGACGCCTGCCGCCTGCGCGGGCGCACGTTCACCGGATTTATGGCAACACCACTTTGTTACATCCACCCTCAATGTTGACAAGAGTTACGCTTGTTTCGTGTGGGTTGGTGTGGTTTATTGAAACTTTTTCAGAACAATGTTTAAAAAAAACTAATGTATGTTTGAAGACTAACAAGAATGGGTACTTTATAGGGAGTAGTTGCCCACTAACAGTGCGAGAGTAAAGGAGCCAATGAGCTGATTTCGATTGCCTTTTTTATTGCGCGACTGACAAACAGACAGACCCTAGAACCTAGTATTAGATAAGTTATTAAATAAATAAAAGTAGAAATAGTAAAAGTGTGAAATATAACTATAAAACATATAGCAAACATATTGTGTGTGTGCAGTTCACCTGCAGTAGAAGTATTAGATAATATTTCTCTAACTTTTGTCAATATAAATAATAATTCCTTTATCTTTCATCCGCCAACATACAATAATCTATACATATAATAAAATTGTAGAGGTCAAATTTCTGTACAATGAAAAAAAATTGCTAAGAACCGAGTCAGGGGGATGTAAGAAGTGAAATTGAATTAATTTCGATTTTTTTCAAATTTTTTGTTCACCTGTTTGTACCGGCTAATCTTCGAAACGACTGAACCGATTGAAATGAAATTTTGTATGGTGGCAGCTTATATCCCTGGTCAACATATAGGATAGGACTTTTGATCGCAAAAAATAAAAGAGTTCCCATGGGACAGTTAAAAAACCGCACCACGCGAACAAAGTTGCGGGTATCAGCTAGATAAAAATTAACTTCTTAAGTATCACTTTCAATTTTCACTGTTGTAGTCTAAAAAATATTATTATCAGTTTTATTTCGGTCATAGATCAAGACGGAGGTGATGGAGAACACATTGCCAGCCTTTAGAGTGGATGAGGAAGAGGATGTGGATGTGGAGGGTGTGCTAGCGGAATCAGCCGCTAGCACATCCTCCACATCATTCCGACTTCACATTCATTTCCGACTCTCTCTTACAATGGATGACGGTCTGGTGCGCATAGTCTAATACGTTACAATAAGAAGAATATGTTTTTGCCCGATACGTTTCTGGCACGGTCATGCTATGATACGATGTGGTGGGCAGAGACCTTTAATCAAATATTCTGTGAGAGTGTGGTAACACACCAATAGAGCTGGTCCTAAAATTTGTAACCAAGACAATGACTCCAGCATGACTGTATCACGAAATCAATATCTATACTAGTATATACTTCTATAGGCACCAGTATAAAAAGAGGACACAACTAAAGAGGAAAGATTTATATTGTTATATGTTTGTAACAAATAAAAAAAATAATTAATGAAGCGATTTCAAAAATCTTTCACCATCAGAATGATTTTTTTTGAGGCGGGGAAATGCATTTCGCACATTACCGGGTCCTTTACTAGGATGATCAAAGCGACGAGGTATGACACCACGAATGGGCACCAGAGTCAAATCGCTTGTGTGGAGACTCGAAAACTCAGTACTCCACTAAAACCAGCCTCCTCCCATGTGCCTCGCTTATGGTAGGAAGACCGCGAGACTTAGAACGTAGTTACGCCCACGCTGATCCAAGCGCATCAGTGCTTGAGAATGCCCCGGGAAGGGCAAACTCACTTCGTCAACAGGGGTGAAGACTCCTCTGCTCCCGAGGGCCCCTGCACCATCAGAATGCTACATTATGAACACAGGCTATATTTCATTTAATTAATCGGGTTCTACATAGTTTTTTCCGCATGTATTCATTAACTTAATATCTGAAACTTATTACTTTTCTATATACGATCATAATTACTTTCGAATAACTTAAATCACACTTAACTTACTCTCGGGCGTTACCGTAACATATCTCCGGTATTTATGTGTTTAAGTGAAAACTAAGTTACATGGATAGCATCTAAGTATGGCAGTGGAACGTTTCGCTTCGTTCGCTCGCTTTTATCTTTGTAATCACTGATTTATCTTTGCTATTTGCTAACCTAATTCTATTTTATGGAAAGTGGTTACCATCGCCTATAGACTTGAGATTCGCGATATGAAAGACGAAACCAATGCCTAAGGGCCGCTTGCATAACGCTTGCACAAAACGAATTTAACACCCTTAAATACAATTAGCGTCTTGTAAAACGCAAAATTTTCCGCTAAATATATTTAAAGAACTGTCATACATTTTAATATGATTAACCAATTTTATTTAAAGGCGATCGTTATGCGGGCCTCAGGGTATGCCTTTCCACCAGAGATGTGCTAGGCGACGTTGCTATAGATGCGTTTGATATCCACCAATCACATTCATTGGTACATATAGCGCAGCACTGGTGGAAACTGATTCAACTAAACTACTTCTTTATATCGATGGATGCATGCTATGGATGCAAGATGGGCATGCGTGCTATGGAATCGTGCTATAGATAGGATGTTTATAAAATAAAAGTAAATAAAAGAGGTACGGATTTGACGGCAGGCGAAGAGATGAAAAATAAATGTTGTTCGATTCTCAGATCTACCCAATATGCACACAAAATTTCATGAGAATCGGTCTAGCCGTTTCGGAGGATTTTAACTACAAACACCGCGACACGAAAATTTTATATGTTAGATTAATTGACATTTTATTAGGTGAATAATTCAATAAATAATTAGATAAATATATAATATACATGTATGCCAAAAGGCGGAATTTGGAGAACTGTACTACATTAAAATTAACAGCTTTGTATAAAACCATTTTCGCATTAAAAATTTTATAAAATTAAATTAAAGGTTGTTATGGCGGCATGCTCTAAACCAGGGGTGGTAGCCATCCAAACGGGCAAATAGCCAACCATCTGTATTAGTAAATAAAATTTTAACCACACTTATGTTAACCATCATTTACGTCTCTGAGTGTGGCAATTAAGCCACAGGCGACCAACAATAATTATATAATTGTCTCACCATATCTGAAGCAGTTTTCTCAATTGCATACTTTCTAATGTAATTGCTTACCATCCGAGATTCGCTCTGCAACTGTTTTGCTATAGAAAAAAACGAAAGCCAATCCTATTTGTTGCTTAGAGAGATTGTTTCGGTAGATTTATTTATAACCTGTTTTGTTTTACGAGATAAATTTTTGAATGTAATTTTAATTAAATGGGCATTACAAAAAAGAAACTTCAACGGACAAGTGGAAAAACGAATGGCAACAAAATTTTAACTTGAAGTTTTACGGGCAGGTTTTCAAATTGGACGAGTACTTTAAGAATCTGTCCATCCATATACTATATAGAAGTTTCACTTCAAAAACCCTTCGATTTTTATTACAAGTAGTGTTAAAAAAAACATTTACGACTTCATAACTAGTCTCTATGGCAATAAGTTCCTTAGTCTGCGAAACTAGAAAATAAGAAACCGTCAAATATGAGAACATTTGACATTATAAACAATAATTTTATTAATAGAGTCTGCGTCACAAAAGAAGTCCCACAGACGCGGCGCTGCAATCGCCGTAGTTAATAAATCCTAGTAGAGTAATTATTTGCTAATCCGCAAATCAATGTTTGTAATTAAATACAAAATTACCATAAACAAAGCTGTGAAATAATTTTATTTATCAACATTTAGAAATTTACACAGAAAACACTATTTGTTCACCAATAGTTATGTCTGATTAACACAATATAATCATATTAATACATTTATTATAATAACTTATGTTTTTAAAATATATTGTATATATATGACTATGTATATATATGTATGTATTTGTATATGTATTTCTTAAATTAGTTTGAGTATTTATGTATCTATTGCCTTTTCCTGCACCACCTACATCGTCTGATTTTTTGATTTAGGTTGCCTGGAAGAGATCGCTTTATCAAAGAACGGAGTTGTCACTTTTAGTTCCTTTGTTTTCCGTGGGACTTCTTTTGTGGCGCCGATTCTATTTATATCTCTAATTGATGGTTATATATATGTGGTTTGTCAAAAGGAAAAAACCATTTGAGTTAATGTAATAATGCTTTCATAATAATAAAGTGTAGTGCTATATGCTAAACATACAAATGAAAAAAACAAAGTATCTACTCCTTAATAAAGACAATAGGAAACATGTTATTGGACACATTCTTACTTTAAGTTATATCTAGTTAAATATTCAATTCATCACTAGGTAGTAAACTTATCAATAAGATTGAAAAGAAATGTGGTGTTTGTATTTAGACCTAATAATTTAATAATAATTAATCAAAATCAAAAATCATTTATTGAGAAAAAATATAATTCACAAATTTCTGAGTCATTGGTCCCCAAACTAGGTCGACCTGTATCTTGGGGACCTCCTTCCTAGTGGTACAATTCTGATTGTGAAATTATTGTTACACTCATTTAAAAGAAAAAAAGGGATGAAATATGCATGAATGCGTGCGTGCGTGCGTATGTGTGTGCATGTGTGTATGTGTGTGTGTGTGTGTGTGTGTGTGTGCGCGCGCGCGTGTTATGTGTGACTTGTGATATTGTGAATTTGTATGTCTAGTCTAAAAAATTAAAATTAGAAATGGAGATAAGAATTATCAATTAAATAAAAATTTATAGTTGTGTATTGTTAGATATTAAATTATCAATACACTCTAGGATACTTTTTAATAATAAATAATAAAATAAAATAAAAAGATAGATAGATAACTCTTTATTGCACACCAAAACATACAATTACAAAACAGACAATATTTACAATATTTTCTAGGCGATACAATAGGCGGCCTTATCGCTCAAAGCGATCTCTTCCAGGCAACCTAAATGAAAAACAAATTTGAATCAGGCGATGTAGGTGGTGCAGGAAAAAAGCAATGGACACATAAATACTCAAACTAATTTAACAAATAAATATACAAATACATACATATATACATAGTTATAAATATAATATACAATAATATACGTATACAATAATATATTACAAAACACATATGTTATTATAATAAATGTATTAGCATGATTATATTGTGTTAATCAGACATAGCTATTATGGATAAATAGTGTTTTCTGAGTAAATTTCTAAATGTTGGTAAGGATTTGGCCTACTACTAAAAAGTTATTTTAGGTCAGATTTAATTTACTCATTAGTCTTATTTCCTAGATTAGATTGTAATTTTAATGTTACAAGATGCATCGATTATGGAAAAAAATATGTATGTGGTAGGTAGGTCTTAGACAATTTACAAGATACACATTCAAAAATAAACCGGCGCGAGTAAATTATTCTCGAAAAGAACTCTAAAACGAAAAGTTATTCGTTTATTAAAAAAGCGGTCCGTAGGCCAGCAATTAACGGACAATCTTATTAGTATGCTGAAGTCATAAGTCTTAACAATAAATGGACCGTGTTAGCAGTGTACATACTACGTTTATACAACTTTTTCTTCGCTCCAACGGAATTTCGATGTGAGCACTGATTTGAATACTAGTTGTGGCCCATGGAATTTCCTTGTTGCAAGTTGATAATGATCTCGAATCACAACTTCGCTTTTCAAAATTGCGAATTGCGGTCACGTCAACTTAGGGCGAAAACAGACAATAGATTATTGTTCCCCAGCTGCAAATTGTCTTTACAGAAAAATGCAAACTCTATGTCGGTGAAGGTTTATAACAAACTTCCAGAAGATTTTAAATATTTGCCCACAAATCTTTTTAGACAAAGACTACATAAATGGTTGTTGGATAAATGTTTTTACTCTGTTAACGAATTTTTAGGATAATTTTTTTGACAATAATCATGATTAACATTAATGTATATTTTTGGTACTTGTTAATTTTATAATAATAATTGTGATGATGTGTTTTTAGTAATCTTCTTTCTTGAACATTTGTACGCCTTATAGGCAAAACTTGTGAACCTTGTATTCTAATGTCACCTCAAATTTATGTACCATGTTTTAAGCAAATAAATGAATTTGAAATTGAAAAGTGGATCTAATAAAATCAGACTTAGGCAGTAATAAAATTACGGTTTAACGGTTTTAAGCGCGGTAATTTATTTGACTTTTGGTATTCCGACCGTCATTTTCTGTGGCCGTGATTACGAAAGACACATATGTCAAGTGTCAACGAGTATTGTTATAGTTTTATTTACTCTATGGGAGCCTTATCTAATTTACCAGCGCTTCGCAACATGTTATGGCTTGAAGAGAACAAGCGGCGCAAGAAACTCTTCAGCAAACATACTTAGCTCTAATAATTTTATATAATATTAAAATGGGTGCAAGTAAAAATAGAAGAAATTATCAGTCAAGTAGGTTAGTGTTCCGATGCACGCAGAAAGAGCTCACAGTATCTTGAAGTCTGGCAGTTGGTTTTTGCTGGGAATGGGAGACATCGGAATAACAAGAAACAAGTAAATTGCGGTAATTTATTTGATTAAAACCGTTCAAATGTAGTTTTATTATGTATACAAGTCGCGAAAACTTAAGAAAATATCATACTTCGGCAGTATTTGTTTTTTTTCTATTTAATACGTAAAATTACATGATGTTGTTACAAAAAGCCTGAAATAGATGAAGTAAAAGGAGTTTTTACTTTTTAGATAGTCATGTTGCTGGGGAGTTTCTTGCTGCTTTTTCCTTAAACAGCGAAAGCACTTTTTGAAGCGGTGTACATAGAATAGGATGTAGACGGCAGGCTTCTTTCTTTAAAGCAGTGCTTTTCAATCTTTTTGAATACGCGACCCCTTTATAGGTTGAATAATTTTGGCGACCCCCTTGGGACATAGACGGATAAAAAGTTAGTAATTTATAAGACTACATTCATGTTTTTCTCTATACTGTCACCTATATTCATGATAACTTCACGCCAGGTCCCTTGCGGGATAGGAACGAACAACAGAGCGCCATTCAGGCTTATTCTTACACACCTCACTTGCTTCTTTGAGATTCATAGAGCCTATAATCTACAAAAAGCTACTGAGCGTAGAAAGTACGTAAGTACGAGATTTAAGTTTAAATTACCTTTTCTCTTTTGCCGTCGACCCCCCGAGGAAGGCTCTGCGACCCCCTTAGGGGTCGCTACCCACAGGTTGAAAAACAATGCTTTAAGGTTCTTAAAGAAGCCTAAAAACTTACTTTAACACAGTATGAATAAGACCGTTAATATTTAAATTATATGTAAGACCTTTTTACGGCGTGTTCTCCAGTGGAATTTAATTTGAATAAAAATTATGAACTTGATTTTCAAAAAAATATTTTTGAGTCGTCCATTGCTAGCCCAGACCGTCATATAGGTCATTAGCAGTTTATTATATTATGACGAAACTTTATCTATACTTCGAAGAAGCTTTGTTGCGAACTGTTGCGTACTTTCGTTAAGCATGGTTTTAGAACTAACGTGAAAATTAATACATTAGAATGGAAGTAGGATTAATAAATCAAAAGCTGGCCACTCTAATTATTATTGGGCACATTTTTAATTTAATTCACGTGGCAACACGGTGTCACTTTCATAGGAATTAGCATAAACTCATTACAGCCGCTATTTTGAACATAAATTATAAATGTTATGTTCTAATAAAATATAGCACGAGGCGTCGCCCCGAGGCGTGTTACGTATTCTGTTTTCCTACATTTTATCCTCTGAATTATGTTGTGGTCAACTAATTTACTAAGTGGTTTTTACTATTTTATTATGGGATTAATATCTGCTTATTAACGGCCCACAGCTGGGCATTCACATTTCTCTATTTGTATGAATTGAATTTGAATTTCCTACTAAACTTATTTTTATGAGTAATTCCTATTACTAGTGGTCGAAATTCAACCATAATTAATTTAAATTATTAGTTTGAACATTATTGACATTCAGTTGTTAAAGAATATACTTTTATATAATCAAAGACTTCGTCAAGGCGACGCTGTTAACTTGACTTTAACAATAAACAAATTGTATATATGCGCATGTGCGTCAAATACATAGTAGTGTGTGTAATGCTTCTTTTATTGATTTAATATATTTTTATGCATAATTTAAAAAAATAGCACCCTGCGCTCCTGTACATAAACTTTAAGTGTGCGAAATTTCATATACCTCCATTCGCGGAATTTTCGTAAAAAGGGTACAAAGTTTTTACTCGAAGTATTAATATAAACATACTGAACCAATTTTTATGAGCAATTAATATTATACTAATCCTATTATCTGAGAAACTCCTACTAAGCTTATTTTTGTAAAAAAACCCTATTTTTATGAGAATTTCCCACTACACTTATTTTTATGGGAAATTCCTAAACACTTTTTTACATGCAAAACCTGACTTGTTGTGATTTTAGATTAGTCTTTCCTCCCCAGCAATACTTCTAGCTGAAAATACAAGTATGCAGTAAATTTAATTTTGGGTACATGTGTTGCTGGTGAGTTTCTTGCCGCTTCTTCTCCTTAAACAGTGATAATACTTAAAAATAATTATTCATAATAGAAATATATTATACAACTTGGACACTAAATAAAATTAATTTAGACATTAACACTAAACACAACTATTAAAACCTCATCAAGAGGTAGTAAATCGAACCCGATAAAGCTATGCAAATTAAATTTATGCATAGACATAATTTATTAGCATTGTACAACCATAAATCATTTATCTTCATCTAACGAGACTTTAATATAAACAATTAAATTTTCTTTTAAAGGAATTCCAGGTGGTTTCATATTACATATAATCTTTAAGAAGCCATGTGTTGTTTCTATAGGTATAGACATAGGCACACACTGCACATGCACTTCCTCACAATACCAGCATATAACAGATACACTACACATTAGTATAATTATAGTATTAAAATTAGAATAAATTAATATAATAAGTTATTCGTAAGGCACACCACAACACAAAGATCATTCAGTAAATGTCACACACAATAACCAAAAATATCAAGAAGCGTGTATAAGTTCTAAAAACTTTCTTCGAAATTAAGTTTGGAAGGGTACGGAACGAGTCCGAAGAATTGTTTAAAAAAAAAAGAAACAATTTTTCTGATCTAATTGTAACAATTATCAAACAGCGAGTGAATCTTAACGTTGAGTAAATGATCTGTGAAACCGGCCTATCCACCTTGAGCAAGTGCAATATAACTTATCATTATAAACTTTTTAAGTTATGTTCTATATTGCTACAACATTTAGAGCGCTAAAATTGGAGCATTTCAAAAGGGGCCCTAACAGATATGTAGCTTTGAGGAAGAAAGTAATACGTCAGATTTCTTAGGACCTGGCCACGACCTTGGGATCAGCGGCTCGAGAAGCGTCGAGCGACATGACGAGAGTTGTGACAGAGGTTGACGAAAATCGCGATGGCTTCTGGCTTGCTTCATATCATCATAATTCTATAATACTTCTTAATGATTTTATAAAATTATAATTACTATAATGTAATTTAAATAAATACAATTACATAGTGTATTGTATATCCATATATTAATAGTTGTGTTTTCTCGCTCGACGTTAACTGTCGTTCACAGTGACAAGGTCGTGGCTAGGCCGTTAATGTCAGATGTACATACATAAGCGACTTAACCTTATCTTACTATTAGATATAAAAATGGTATAATAACACTATCAATGCATGGTTTGTTTGCAAATATGCTAAACAACAGAACTTACCTAGTACGAGTATATACTTTATGTATATTATTGTATAACAATATACATAAAGCGCTTTATTTACGTCTATTTACGTTACATTGAGGCTACACAAACAAGTTTCATTCCAAAATATTTACCAAAATATTGCTCACAATTTGATTATAATAAAATTTTCCTTGGCAAGTTAGTAGTGTAGGAAATGTATAGAGTTGTTGCTACCTCTCTTTTTTCACCTCCTCGAATTTATTTGGGGTCAGCACAATGTCTTTTCCTTCCATACCCCTCTATTCTAACATAGGCCTCCGTCACACCACAAATCATCATATCATCCTTCACACAATCCGCCCATCTTTTTTTGTTCTGCCTTTAAATTTGTATCTATCAATCTTGCAGTTTAACATTATTTTAGTTACGTGACTTTGTTCCCTCCTCATAAGATGCTCATTCCTCTCAATTTTTCAGTCACGGGTGCAACTTCAAAGATCTCCTTATGTACTCATTTTTCACCTCATCTATTCTTGTAACATCACAAATCCATCACAACATTCTCATCTTAGGTGAGTGGAGACATTTGTGGTCTATCATTTTAGAGTCATTGCTAATACCTGTCTTGAAATTGGAATTCGTTAAAGTAGACTATTTTCTTGTGCAAGCTAACAAAAGTTTAAAAGGAAAAAGATTGCATACAATTAGAAAAATTTTAGGGAAAATCAAAATAATCGTGTTTAACTTAAAAATATGACACATAAAGTTATTAAACTTTAGTATGCATCTCACCTAAACTAGTTCATTAAGATTTACATTTTTTTTGAAAATTGATTGAGAGGGCGAAACACAAATAAACTCAAAACAACCAAATACCCTTTTATGAAATTATTAATACTACAATTATTTTATCAAGTATTTAAACCCTTTAGAACTTTAGCAAAATATTAAACAATAGAGAGTGGTGTATCATCTCTATACAAATATTTTCACTTTCACCGGGTAACTCGGGTCACTGTCGAAATATTGTCACGCGATTCCGCCATTAGGGGTTGTTTCAACCCCCCACCATTGTCGGCGAATTTTACAAACTACCCCCTAATTTCGGGGGTGAACCCCATTGGTTGGCTTGAAGGGATATTTTTATGGTGCCTCTATGCAGTTTTATTGCTGCGATTTTTCTTTTTAAATGTGTCGGGGATTATTGAAAAACGATTTTCGAATGATAGCGAATTTATTTATTATAGTAAGATTTTCTATCATTCAGTAAAATATTTCAGTTTCTTTTTCTATTTCAGTTTTTATTAAATTAATTATTTGTAGTAGTAGTATCTAGTATATTCATTATTTGAGTCTAGTAAAGTTATTATTTGAATCTTTACTAGTAAATTCATTATTTGAGTCTTTTTATTACATTCATTATTTGAGTCTTTTTAGTACATTCATTATTTGAGTCTTTTGAGTAAATTCAATATTTGAATTTATTAACCAATTAATTATTATCTTATATTCATATCCAGAAGATAACTTATAGACACCATACCCATAGAAGACGGTAACCTAGGCTCAGTATTCTACTTGTAGTCTTGAGGAAATATGGGTAGAATACAATATAACTAAGTTAAGTTTTCTTTAATTGTATTAGTTTATAAAGTCATTTACAATTTGATTGAGCAAATTCATTGAGTATATTTAGTAAAATCCTCGAGGAGCTATAATGTCAACAATTTATGACCGTGCACAATATAAGCCTATTAATATCTCACTGCTGGACTTGGGCTTGATATTTATGGGCAAACAGATAGACAGCCGTCACACTTAAAGGCAGATCGGCGGGTTTCACACTTCGGTTTTCTCGATTGCCTCGTTTCATGACGATGTTTTCCTTCACCGTTAGCACGTAGTAATTGTAAAAATAATAATGCAAATTATTTGTGTAATAGGTGTTGTATGGTTCGATTGCCTCATTTCATTACGATGTTTTCTTTTATCGTTAGCATGTGGTAATTGTAAAAATAATAATGCACATTAGGTCAGAAAATTGCCTAAGTTTCTTATGGTCAGTATACAAACGCGCGCTCTTTAAGCTTAGGACAATAAGGGGAGTCAAATAAGGATCGACTAACTCAAGGCTAAACGTTTTACGTGCATATTCTGTGAGAGCGTAATATGATACCGATCGGGCCGGATCTAAGAGCTAACCAAGGTAGCAAGGCAGCAAACAAAGAAACTAAGACACACAAACAGCCTAAAGATTAATAATCCAGGCACAGAAAGGAAAAAAACAACACACATGGCACTAGATAGGATAATATATATAAGTATAGACATAAGGCCCACACTGCACTTGCACTTCCTCACAACACCAGCATGTAACAGATACACTTCACATAAGTATAATTTTAGTATTAAAATTAGAATAAATTAATATAATAAGTTATTCGTAAGATACATACCTACACCAAAACACAAAAATCACTAGATTTATGTCACACACAAGAACCATAATAATTAATAAGCGTGTTAAATTATAAAAATAAATAAATCTAGAAATTAAGAAGGTACGGAACTAGGAAAGAGTAGTTTATGTCTATATATTTATAAGTATAATAATATTTTCTATCAGTTTAATGCGCTCTGTCTTATTGAATATACACTGTTTGCTATAACTCCATTAATTCTTCAAAAGTCATTCTGTAACATACTTCTGTATAAATCTTTAAAAAAAGAACTTGAAATATAAATAGACCAACAAATATAAAGAAAAACAATTTTTAGCTAGACGTGTTGCTGCGGGGTTTCTTGCCGCTTCTTCTCTTTAACAGCAATAACACGTTGCGAAGCGGTGTACATAGTAAAATTTTTACCTATATGTATGGCCTTCAAAAGTGTTTTCCAGTGGAACTTATTTTGAATTTGAGTCCGTGGAGATGTTAAAAAAACCAAGGTAGCTTACGAGTCCAGCATGGCTTTACGAAATACCTACATTATTTCTATCTAGTCTTCCACGTCACTTAGCTGTTTACATTTTAAGGCGTTCGCACTTGGGCAACTGTTTAGACAGGCGCTATGTAAAGAGTGTAACAAAAACCTTATTTAAACATATTTTACGAGTGCGAAGCTAAGTGGACCCCGCCCAAACACCTTAGGGGAAAGGTATCGATTTGTTGTTCTTCTTTAATGTTGTATACATTCGCGCTTTTGCATGCTATTTGGATGACATCGTTATCTGTCTGTTGCCCACTGTACATATGGGCTAGATTGCTGGGCCAACATGTTGGGCCAATATATAGGATAAGGCCGGAAACACACGTTGGCCCCAACGCTGATACCAACGTTGCTCGGTTAATTTGGTGAAGCTGTCCGATACTGAAAGTGAAATTGCTCTAAGCGCTTTTACAGTACTGAGTGCGTATACGTTATATTTGTTATTGAAAAAAAAACGCCACGTCAAACAAGTTGGTGGATGACGTACGCATTTGTCGCGTGTTGCAACAAGACTGAGCAAATAGCCAATATGTGGACGGATCGCGAACGTTGGCACAGATTCCTTTGATAAAACCGACACTCGCCAACTACCAACGGTCGCTCCAACGTTGGGGCCAACACTATTTTCTAGATCCACACGTTGGGCGAGTGGCGTTGGGACCAACGTTGGGGCCAACGTGTGGAGCCGGTGTAACAAAGAACGTTGTTTACACATTGGAGTATTGATCATTCTGCACTGGCGCTTTGATAAAGATGGTCGTGAAATTTTTGATAGTTGCGGATAGTTATGCGGTACATAGCACCTTCAATTACTATTATAAGTACTTAAGTAATAAGTTATAATGTACATGAAAATAATCGCTCTCAAGTCTCAATCTCGCGTTACGACCTGACCTGGTTTCGAAACCTGGCTGGGCCTAAATATATCTAAAGTGAAATAGTGAGTTTGACACATCGGTTATCTCGGTCTGTAGATCAATTAATACCACGTTTTTCTGCACGCTGTAATTCTAAAAAATACGTATCTTTTGTTAGTAAGCTGCCTATTTTTTTTTTTTTTTTTTTTTTTATTGCAGGAGATCAGCAGACAGGCAGACGGCCCACTTGATGGACAGCGGTTACCATCGCCTATGGACATTTGCAACACCAAAGGTGCTACGAATGCGCTGCTGCTCTCTTTAGGGAGCCTGGAACCTGGTCACTAATGCCGGAACACAACTCAAGGTTGTTATGGCGACATACTCTAGACCAGGGGTGGTAGCCATCCAGTCGGGCAAATGCCCTACCACCTGGCTGTGGGTTGTTTTGTCGCCTCTTACGACAGGCCGCCGGGCCGCAGGAAATTGTATTCTTTCTCCGTTCCTGCACGGATATTTTTTTTATATTAAACAGATTTGCGTTTGACCACGATCACGTACAATGCCGCACGATGATGTGGTCGAAGATGGAGCACGCTAGACACCTAGATAGTACCTATTCACACGATACTTGAAAACACCCAGATTGTACTTTTCGGGTAACACGGACTCTGGTAGTGCATTCCACAATTCTGCCGTACGTAGCAGCAACGTGGAGGCGAAACGTTTAGTATGCATTGGTAACGTTTCTACCATGAAACGATGGCGTAGAGCAGAGCGCCTTGTGGTCCGAAGCTGGAATCGTGTACGGGGAATCAGATCGAAGACTTCAACCGCACACCCTCCGTAATGAATCCTATAAAAAATCGATAGACTAGCAAGACCGCGTCGATGCTCTAGGCTTTGAAGCTTTGTATTGACAAGTTGGTCTCAATCAATCAACCACTTTGCTCTTGGCAAATGATGCATGGTTTCTGTCCAGGATTTAAAGAATTTGTAAATCGAGAGCGTCACCCATTGATCTACCTACAGCATTGAATTATTAAATACATAAATTAAAAATTTCTTTCGAATCTAAATTTTAAATTTGGAATATTTTAGCCTGTCGCGTTGTTGATGATCCCATACTCACAGACGGTAGGAGTGACTTTGCTTCTCTCTGCGTATTCTACCGACTGTATAACTGGGAGTGTTCCGAAGAACTGTTTAAAATCGTGCCTTCGTCCTCTTTCTAGCATCGCACCGCTATCGGTTGGGAGTTCATCTCCACTTCCTTGATCCGCTTCGCTCATGTACGCAGCGGTTCTGTAGAACGTACCTCTTCCGTACCGTGATTTGGAATGAGCTCCCAGCCGAGATTTTCCCACAGTGCTACGATATGGATTTTTTCAAAAAGGCTGTCATGAAATTTCTTCGAGGCCGGCAGCGCGTTATTAACATGTCTGGTGTTGCAAACGTCCATAGGCGACGGTAACCGCCTTCCATCAGGTGGGTGGTCAACCTGTCTGCTTTAAAAAACAAATCGATTTTTAAAAACTTAATTCATCACTTGAAAATATTAAATCCATCGAACCATGCAATCAAGTTCAACGTAGTGGAAATTCAGTTTATCAAACATAAGCTTATGGCGGCCATGATGGATTGCTTCGCCTTATCGAAGGTTTTTAATGTTTTTCATGAAAAACCACGAGCTTGTGGTGAAAAAACTAATACGTCATGTGACTAGTCCATAATCGTTAGTTTGCTAATTGATTTCTTGAAGCATTTATTTATTTACTAACTGACTCTCGACTTCGCTCGCGTTAATTTGAAAATAAATTTTACATACATTACGGCATACGGCGGCGATATACATTGTATATCGCCGCTTTGCTTCAATAATATGTTGTTATCTTGAAAATAAAAAAGTAGTCGAGATTTTTTTTACTTTATAATAATAATTATATCGCAAAAAAATAATTATACAGCGTGTTTCAGACCTTACGACAATAAATCAGACCACGTTTTCGTCATGACATACTCTACCCAAATACAAAAACAAATCAAGGTAGCTTCTTTGGCTTAGCCACAGGACCTCATTTTTCATTTCAGAATTTTACAACAACATGTATCTGTTATTGTGACTAAATCGGTAGGTTAGTGACCAAATGTTTCATGTTGCCAGCACGTCTCTTCATCATTAAACGCGGAGATGTTCATTCTTACCAAGGTCAGTGAACCAATATTTACAAGATGTTCTGTTTTTATTGTCTTTTTATCGTAATTAATTTGTTCGGAAATTGCTTTTTTTAAATTTTGACATTACGGTTGATTTAATAGTACCAAAAACTTCGTATGGAGTAAGACTGCTAAAATTATGATTTATTTTCATTTGAAATGAAACACGTTGTATATTTTAAAATAAATTTTAGATGGATATAAAAAAAGTTTAATTTTTCTAAAAAATAACATATTACTGAAGCAAAGAGATGATAATAATATGTGTGTATGACAGTACAGTAGGTCTGTTATAATTCTTATAAATGACGAATTTAATTTGTAGTTAATGTAATCAAAGTATCTAATGATAAATATCCGTAACGCCATCTAGTGAAGCGAATCTGGAACTAATTATGAGAGCAACAGAATAAATTTGCCGCTGTCATTATCGGTGCCACGGGAATTTAATTGGTATCAGATAAATTGCAACGCTGGTGAAAACACGTTTGGAGGACCACGTTTTCAGCTGCATTCGTCTATCTCTCGGAAACAGTAAATTTTCTGGACGAAAGGTACCCCATGTCCTATTCTATATCCCTGACAACGTGTTTGTAAAATTTTACGACAATCTGTTGCTTAGTTAAGGCGTTAAAGCGTCACAAACCAACAAACTCATATTCGAATTTATATTATTAGTAAGGACTAGCTGTGTCTGCGACTTAATCCACGTGGAATTTTTCTTTCGTGGAACCCTAAAAAAAGAATCCAAAATTATTCCCTATCTCATCATCTAACATCAGCTTTCTGCTAGTAAAATTCCCATCATGATCGAAGCAGCCGTTTCAGAAATTAGCCAAAAAATCCAGGCAGACTGATAGGCAAAATTTTTACAAAATTGCATTTTAGGAATTTCCTGCTCCGTGGTCCTGGACATTACTAAAAGACACTTCAATTTTATTATAATAGTTAAGATAAGTTATGAACTTTTATCATATTAATTCGTAGATCTAATATACTTCTATATAAAAAAAATATAAATTAATTAAAATTTAAAAATAAAATGCCCTATCCATTAATTAATATTTCATTTTCAGTTCATTATACTGAGAAAATGTATATTTGTAGATATCAAATACACAGATTAAAGTGCTATCCGCAGCTTATTAGAAAATAGAGATCTGAATTTCGAGTTAAGATAAGTGTACATTGATGTCAAATCGGTAATTAGATTTCGTAAAAGATATGAAAATCCATATTTAAAGCTTTCATTTAAAAACGAAGAAGTGTTTCAAATTTACATCACATTTTAAAATAATATAATATATATATAAATAGCTTCATTCTCTACACAAAAAATAAATACAACAAATGAACGGCTAGTCCATTAATAGTTAGAATATCGTATTTCTTTTCATATTAATATTTAAAACATTAACATTAATATTGACACTCGTAACTTTTATGTAAAATAATTATGTCTATATATTAACAAATAAAAAGAAATATTTATTGTGGGAGCCCGATGCCAGTCATGTTTTTTTAACTTATATTTTTAATTGCCAAACAGGCGGATGGTCTACTTGATGGAAGGTGGTTACCGTCTCTTATGGACGTTTGGGGAGTTGCCAACGCGTTGCCGTTCTCTAACAAATTTTATGACGCTTCTTAAATGACCCCATGTCGTAGCGCAGAGGGGCAACCTCGCCGGGAAGTTCCCTCCAGATTAATGTTGTTGTATACAGGTATAAGATCATTTCAAAACTGATGGTTGAGGCCACACAAAATAATTATATTATACAAAATGTTACTTGTAATTATACTAGCAGGAAATGATGTCAGAAGCCTTAAGAACAGACTAGCGTGCATGACAAGAGCTATGAATGTCAATGAAGCAAGTGAGGTGTGTAAGAATAAGCCTGTATGGCGCTCTGTTGTTCGTGCCTACCCTGCAAGCGACCTGGCGTGAAGTTATGTATGTATGTATTTATGTTACTTGTAACGTAACGTTTCTTTTTTTTGACATTATTATTTAAATGTATAATAATAATGTTGCGTACATGTAGTAATACTGTAAAAAATGACATAATATAAAATTGAAAATTTTGTGAAATAAGGACACAGTGAGTTTTTATCTGTACCTTCGCTTACACTTGTACACCTAAATGGGGTCAAAACCTATTATTGTTTCCTTTATCTTTGATTTTATATCATGGGGTTTTGACTAAATAATGAATTTCAAAACAAACTAATTTGAAAAATATTAAAACAGGTATTTGCTTTAACTTCGAAAATAATTTCAAGTTCGTTTCTAAACTACTTATACTCTTTTGCGTAAATTCAACCAGCATTTCAATAATCCACTTTGACATAGTGGCTTTGTTAAATCAAGGAAAACCTTTCACAAATACCTTCAGTACCATTTACGGCTTTGTTTACCGAAACCGAATTTTCTGTCCCCCACCTAGCCTATGCCTTACTTTGTCCATTATAAAAGTTATGCCTCGGGTAATGGCTCCGATTTCCTATCAATAAAGTAAAGTTACTGCGCTAAATTACCATAGGATCGATACTGGTTTCCGCACCGTGCTGGGCCCAACCTGGCACCAGCTTGTTTACGGGCTCCGAGGGGAAAAATTCACAACACTCTATACAGGGCTGCCAGATAAGTAAAAGAGCTTTCCCTATTATAGAATAGAATGTACTTTATTGCACGAAACTGCTAAATAAAATCAAGAAGATTAATATATTCTTTCTATTTCTTCCAGACAAGCTTTGGATAGAGTATAAGAAGGATAACAAAGGTCGGTTGCTGCTAAACAAGTACAATAATTTAGTTTATTTACTAATAAATAGTAATATGTAAGATAATTTAATTATTATAAACAATAAACAGACGAGCGTGCATGAGAAGAGCTATGAATGTCAAAGAATAAGCCTGAATGGCGCTCTGTTGTTCATGCCTACCCCGCAAGGGACCTGGCGTGAAGTTGTGTATGCATGTATGGATAATCAATAAATAATACATAATTATGTACTTACTACAATACACAGTAGTAGTCTTTAACTAATCTGTTTAAAGATGGTAATCCTTGATCGTGTCAGCTTGATGCTTAGTGGTAGTGCACGATTATTTGTGAAACTAAAAAAAAACATCTAGTACAAGATTACTTTTTATTAAAATAACCTGTGACCAAAAACCCACACTAATATGTAATATAATGTAATCGCATGCATGTTCGAAATAACATACATGCGATTCATAATAATAGTATACGTATCCGAAAATTCACTGAAAAGTCACATGGAAAGTCATATAGAACACAAAAATTTTAGCAAGATTTCCGCAGATTCTCGGAACTTGGCAACTTTAAGCCCGCAAGGCTTCGAAGGAAAATTCTCAAAGTTTTATTGGTTGAATATTTTAGGGAGTTATTATGCTATCAATCAATTTGACAGGTGAATTAGGTTTGGCCCTTAATTATGCATAAGTATAAACGCGTATATATAAACAGAATACCACCAATAGGGTGGAGTTTGGTCAGGAATGACATCAAAGACATTTTAGAAAAGTCGGTTAAAAGGGGGTAGTTGACGAACTATATATGTAGTACGTACTTAGTATATATACTACGTCCACGTGTCGTCATTTTTGAAGCCCTAGTATGTAAATCATTCGAGTGAGCTTTCACACAAGTTACATTGTCTTATATTTCTACCCGGATGTTTTACTTAATTTTTTTTCGCCAACCATACCGTTTTCCAGGATACAAAATATGCAATGTCCACTATCGGTATTTGGAACTACATTTTCTAGAAAACCATTGTTAAGTATCTCTTAAGGTTTAGCCTACGTAAGTCATATACATTTATTTTTCGTCGACTTGGTTGCATTTGTTTCAATTTCCCAAGAACTTACTTAGGTTTTTTATATATGTAAACCTGGAATGAAAAATAATGTAACTAATTGTAAAAACCACTTAAAACTCGTTGCGTTGCTTAGAAGATAGCGGATATACAAACAGATAGACGTGAAATGCGATTTTGGTTTATCTTTATACGTATGTTTATAAAATTCTTCTGTTCGTGTGTCACTCCCTGCACCAATTTTGTTTTTTTTTGGGTTTGAGTGGACTCACGGATGATTTAGATTCATAATTGGAACCGGACGTAGCGCTGGAATCGGGTCTTAGATATAATTTTGAGGGCAGGTCAACCTCTGCCAGGACCGCTAGTACTATGTAAAGATTTAAGGATTTGAAATTTAAGCGAGTAAAACGCGGAACAAAGCTCTAGTATATGCACAAAAATAAATCCAGGCCATTAATTGGGCTCGTTAACACCAAACGGGTACCAGGATCCAGTTTTGCATACCCCAATGCATATATCAACTTCTGAGTTATTATTGTGTCAAACAATTTTATTCAGGCCCAAGTTGTATATAAAAATCGGTAGGGGGCGTCTTCGATGTTTTATCGGACGGCACTTTTTAATGTATTTGTAATGTGCTGATGTTAGTTTTGGTCTTGTACTGGTAATAGGAAAAATGCTATCAAAATTATTAAAAAAAATAACATATAAATTTGACCCTAATATTAATTGGTCCAAATGATTGAAAAATTGAGAGGAAGAAGATTAAGGTAAAATCGGCATGTAACTTTCTCTCCATGCAGGAAGGGAAAATTAAAACTAATTCCTGCGGCCGGGTGGCCTATTGTAGGAGGCGACAAAACAACCCACAACCAGGTGGTAGAGCATTTGCCTGACTGGATGGCTACCATCCCTGGTCTAGGCCCTTGAGCGACGGTAACTATTTTCCATCACAGTTGGGCCGTCAGCCTGTCTGCAATAAAAAAAAAACAACGAGGACGGAGGAAAGTTATGTGACAAAAAGAATGTTAAACTGCAAGATTAATGGGTCCAAAGAAAAGAAAGAGTCATGGATCAGTATTAATAATAATGAGCTGATTTCTTACTAAGAATTAGCTGTCGATCAACGAAAACCGTATCGAAATCGGCCCAGTAGTTTTGTACGAGAATCCCGAATAGACAAGAAATCTAAAAAAAATGCATCGTGTTCTCCGTCTGTTTCAGTTTTTTTAATAGCTTCACTGTACACTACACGGGGCATATTATAATTTTATGATATTATAGATTTATAAAAAAAAATATATTTGAATAAGAAAAAAACATTTTTTCTTATTCAAAAAATATTTTTTATATAAAGAAACATTTTCTTGTAATGTTAGTGATATTTCGTATTAGACTGATAATTGAGTAAATCGTTATTATAAATATTTATTTTATTATTTAAATTAAATAAAATACGCAATCCGTTATATTTATTACACCATTATGTATATAATTGCACAATAAAAGTATTAGTACATTTAAAGTATTAAGTGTGCACTTTAGCATCCATGAATGCCACTTCAGTAAAAGTGAAGTAATTAATGAATATCTCCGTTTCCTTCATAAATGTACAATTTTGTTAGAAGACAATAACAAACTTATCAATGCGCAAAATATAGTTTTTTTTTATAACTATCTAATGTCTACAAAGAGTGTAAATAAATAAATAATAAAAAAGTATTAACGATTAATAAATTAATTATTGGGAGTTAAAAATTTTCACCACGATGTTACGTTACAAAAATATCGATAATTCTAATTAAATCGATTGTCGAAGCATCGATTACCGCTGGTATCGAGTGGGTACGATTTCGGCTCACTGCGGGGGACCGTCCACGACACTCTGACAGTCTCGAAAAAAAAATAACACTCAGTACCGGTAGCGTGTAAATTATTGTACTCTTCTTAGAACATTTAATACATGATATATGTGGTGAAAAGAACATCTTTCATCTTGAAATTATTTTATTTCTCATATAGTTTATTGCTTTTGTTGGTTATTAACTTACTAAAGAGTTATTTCTGTAATGTACTCGAATATATTAGTCTCGTTGAATACACAACGTGTTACTATATGATACGAATTCAGAACTGTATAGTAGAATGATGATAACTCCGCTTCTTATTATGAAATCAGAACAAAACGCTTGAATGCTGAAAACAATTCCTCGCCTTTCTTATACTTTTTTATTGAAGGAGTTCAGGAGCAGACGGCCCGCTTAATGGAATCTCCTTGCAACACAAAGGTGCTACTACAAATGCGCTTCTGCTCTCTTAAGGGACATTGGAACCTGGTCACTAATGCCGGAACACAACTCAAGGTTGTTATGGCGGCATACTTTAGACCAGAGGTGGTAGCTGTTCAGCCGTGCAAATACTTTACCACCTGGTATACCACCTCGCCCCTATTTATGATACAACATTAGTATTGTGTAAAATGTGGCTATTTATTATTTAATCTAATGTATTCTACACTAGTCTCTTTGGCACGAATAAACCCAAGTGCCAAAGTCTAATATGTTTTTAAGTAAAAAAAAAAAATGAAACAGTTTTAAAAACAGAGTCGCTTTTCGCGTTTGTCTATATGCGAGCGCGATGCGATGGCCGGGAGAAGGCAAAGGGACGGGAAGAAGAAGCAAGGAAGGAATACTCACCTCGCCACCAGTCCGCCGACACGTCCCCCGGGGGTTCACAATCTCACTAGGATTCCGGATCTTCTGATTAAATGCAACTGTAGCAGTTTATTTACTTTACTGTCTTCCAACAATTTTATATAGGTTACGTATTTTATAGCGGTGACAGCAGCATTCAAAGTTTTATTTTATTCTTGACGGCGAGGAAGAATTTACAAGGAGGTGTTCCTCGGCGCAACCACTATATATCCTCTAACTTCTAAACCACGCAATGGATTTTATGGCGGTTTTCACTACACTGATGAATATAGAACAACCTTTTATCCCAAAAACTGAAATAATTTGCATGCAACTGCCTGACAAAATTCTAGTATTCAAAAATTCTAGTACCACAATTCCGAAATCCCTTTAGAGAATGGCAGCAAATTGGTAGTAATTTTGGTGTTGCAATGGTAACCGCTCTCCATCCTTTCCAGGTGGACCTGCCTGTTTGCTGAACTCATGCTATAAAAAACAGTTAGGTACGTGAATCTTTCCAAGTATTAACTAATACCAAGTACTAACTATACACTCTATGTGTTTTGCCTATTTCTAAAAGTGCTAAAATTTATTTCGAATGTCATAAAATCGGCCACAAATTAAAATCGAGTAAATAAGTGTCTTTCCAAGTATTAACTAATAACTAAGTACTAACTATACACTCTATTTATTTTATCTATTTCACTATATTTGTCCTAAAATTCAAATTTCGAATGTCATACAATCGATTACAAATTAAAATCGAGTTATGATATGTATCGATTCCGCGGAATCGAGATGCCGACAAATCAAGGTCGTATATAATACAAGTGTACCGAGCAATAAAATTTGCCGACGGCGCTAAATAAGTGTCAGAGGAGCATTTATAAGTAATCGAATACATCGGTATTCGAAGGAATCGATTTATCAAGTATCGATATCGTAGTCTTTAGATTATGAGGTCGGGAATGCGGGTGAGGTTATGTCGGGAATGAACGGCACTTGGAGTAATTAAATGTTAAGTGCCGGTTCAAATATTTCAGTAGCACTCATAGAGCTTAAATAATGGTTAACTTACTTTGACTAAATTTATAACCGACTTCACAAATGAGATGATTCTCAATTTGACTGTATGTTTGTTATGCGATTTCTCCGTCAATTGTGGACCGATTTACGTTTTTTTTATTCGAAAGAGTTTGCTCTTCAGGTGGTCTCATTGTCTGATATTATGAAAAATGAGAGAAAAGAGAACGACCCTCGAATATTATAGGCATGTATATTATTTTGACAATCTGGGCCCAAGAATGTATAAAAGCGTATCCGTCTCCTTTGTCTGTATGGATAGAAATACTGCTCTACATATTAGCTTTGTAAACTAACTTAGTAATATTCTTACCTTGGAAGTAGCTCTTGGTCCGCAGGTAACTGACCGATAGCCGTAGTATTGACAACCTGTCCAACTTGCTGAGGATGTTCTGATCGAAGGGAAGTAGTGAGGCCAGGGTGTCCAGCTCAGCGTTGAGCCTCTCCCGATGCCTCTTACTTGGGTTGCTCTTTGTGACACCGTCTTTTGCTGGTGGTTTGATGCTGAAACAAGACAAGGATGATTATTATAAAGGAATTATTTAACATAATTTAAAAATCCTAGTAATATTATAGACGCGAAAGTTTCTAAGAATGTTTGTAACTCTTCAACAAAACAAAAAACTGAATTTGATCCGGAACCAAAAAATAATTTGCGCATCTTTCATCATCAATCTTCATTCGAACCTCAAATTATGTTAACAGACAAATATTTCAAAAAAAAATTAATTCCAAAATATTTCGTTTGCTCAGTTTTGATGAAGAAGCTTCGAAACTACTGAACCGATTTGAAAAATTCTTTCACTGTTGGCAAGCTACGCTATTCCCGGGTAGAATAGGCTATATTATGTTTGCAAATAAATTAGAGCTCCTTACTAAAACTCCAATAATGTTACCGAAGGTGTAAAAAAGTACCTTAAATCGCGTGCGCTCCGAAAAGTATTGATGATAGAATAAAATAATATACTACGACTTTGTAGAACACATCATTATTTACAAAAAGTGTCGCGACAGCATATGTGTAACTATTATAGTTATGCCACAATAAGTGTTTTTTTATTTAAAAAAAATAATTAAAATGCCACCGCTAGAAAAGGCTCTTTATTTGTATCTTGGTATTAATCCTTATCAAAATAAATTACTTCATATTCAAGACTGCTTCAATAACTTTTTGAATGATTCAATTCGGACATTCCATTCGAAAGATATCACGAGTTTAAATATGTAAGAATTTAGACCACGTGACTGTGACACCTTTTCGTGAGCGAAAAATCGTAAGACCCCCTCTATATAGAAGTTTCACTTCAAAAAATTACTGAATGGATTTTGATGAGACTTTACAATAATATAGCTTACACATCAGGATAACACATAGGCTACAATTTATAAAGATATAGTGTGAATTATCCAAAATGTAACTATTTACTCTACTATAAAATATAGCGGATTTATCCGTGCAGGAACGGAGAACGGATACAATTCCTTGCGGCCGGGCGGCATGTCGTAAGAGGCAACAGAAGGCACAGCCAGGTGGTAGGGCATTTGCCCACTTGATGGCTACCACCCCTGGTCTAAAATATGTCGCCATAACAATCTTGAGTTGTGTGCCGGCATTGGTGACCAGGTTCCAGTCTGCATTAAGAGAACAGCAGCGCATTTGTAGCGTCTTTGGTGTTATCTATCTATCTGTATTTTTCCAAGTGGCGCCAACGCATAGGCATTGATTTTGCCAATGAGACATAGAGAGTAAAGTGACAAGCGAAAGAAAATTTGAATAAAAAAGGCTTTAATCGGTATCGATTGCAAAGACCTGTCAGCCTTTTGTGTTGCAAATGTCCATCGGCGATGATAACCGCTTTCCATCAAGTGAGCCATCTGCCTGTCTGCTGAACTCAAGCTATAAAATATAATAAAAAAAACCATCACCACACGGGTAATACCGCGTGGCGCAACTAGTATATAATAATCCACTACATTCATAACTAGTCTATGAATATGATATTGTATATCCCCAAATTAAGTAAGTTACGCTTGTGTTATGACTACACTGGGGCCGATCCCAAAAACCCAGACCATAGTAAATAGCGGAGGTAAGTCGTTACCGAAACTGACTGTGCCAGGAATCGAACCCGGAGCTTCTACGTTGCAGTGGGGTAAGCCGGCAAAGGCTTAGCCCGCTGAACCACAGACGCCAACTTCAACCATTGTAACACTTATAGCAAGCTCCATACATGTTTGTTGGTTAAATATAAACATATTAAGCAGTCAACGGCAATTCAAACGACACTTCACATTATACAGAAGGAGCTGAGCCTAACAAGCTAACAGTCACGCGAGCAAGCTTGTTAACATAAGTTATACGGACGGATAAGGAGCAAGCTTGCATTATTGTGCTTAGTGTTTTTTAGGCACGAAAATGTGTTTAAGTTTTTCTTTCAACCCTATTTATTCTTTGTTAGACTGAATATAAATTAGCTTCATTATTTTACTGGAATATATAATGGTTTCGCAGTCATTTTGACCTTTTGTCTGTTGGTCTGTCTTTGAACGTAACAATAATTTTTTTGGGAAATTACTATTATTATATAATAAATAATAATAGTAATTTTGCGATATTATTACGTCCTAAACTCAAAGGTCGCGGGTTCGATCCTGGCCGAAACTTAGGCTATTTTCTGTTCTAATGTACATATTGTTACAATTACCACGTGCTAACAACGGTGAAGAAAAACATCTTGATGCAACCTGCACATCCAGATAACCGACGTGTCAAACCTGCCAAGCCGCCTTGGACAAGCGTGGCGGGTATACTGTCCATTCCCCTAATACTGATACGCCCTTCGGCCGCAAGAAATTGTCTTCTATCTCCGTTCCTGCACTAAAGACTTTAAAGATGTGACGTCATCAATTGAAAGAAAGAAGAAAGAAAGAAAGAATTATTTTATTTAGGACAAATAAACATTTTAACAACACTGACTAAAGTAAAAGATAACAGTATCAATATAAGTCCTAAAATTGGACCCAGACTCAGCGTAATGCTAGCTACTAAGGCCAGCGCTGTTCTTCCGCCTGGGACCAGCAGGTGGAGTCACGGAGGACAATACAACACAATTAATATATCGGTACAGTTTAATATTTATATAAATGAAACGGATAATTAGACATATTTACATCAAATGATAATAATAAACATATATATATATATAGATAAATAAACAGTGAGGTACGTGAACAAAAAACAAGTATGTAAATAAAATAAACAGGTTATTGTTAATGTTATCTATGATAGGTATTAGTAAAAGTGGTCATAAAGCACTTGTATCATGCCTTAAGTCACTTTGTGCGTTTTGGTGTTCACAAAGGAATTTCTTTAGTGTGACCCTAAAGAGTAACACTGATGAGGCTCGCTTGCTATGCTCGTACAAAATGTAGAAAGCTGCAGCGTTTTGTAATATGATAAAAAGTATATATATATCGATTTTACGGACAACTTCTAAAATGTACGACCACACAGTTTCCTCCATGTAGCTTTTTTGTTACCATGTATATTAAGAGTTATCTCTCTATAAATTAACATTCTTTGGGTTAGAAACTATTTACATATTGTTTAATTAAATTTTATTGCTTTTAGATTTTGGGTTCCGAAGATATAGCAGAAAAATAATTGAAATCATACAGAAAACGTGTAGTTTCTGCGGTTTTTCAGCCATATTTTTTTTCTGAACCGATTTTAATCATTCTCTTTAACTTAGATTCAGTACAGCTTCAGGATACTCGTACCTTCACAGAAATTTCATTATTATTCGATTTCATATCAAGTAACTTTAAAAAAAATATATTTGGCAATATAAGAAACATACTTCAAGAAGTAATAAGCAATTTATATATAAGAATGTGGTAATTATAACAATATGCACATAAGGTCAGAAAACTGCCTAAGTGGTGCATGCATTACGGCCAGGATCGAACCCGTGCCCTTTAACTTAAGGACGAGTACAGTAACCATTACGCTACCACGACTTGTGTATTACAGTACATAGCATTACAATTCTACCATTGTATTGATCAATAGCGCTTCCAAGGAGGTTAATTTATTCAGCTTATTCATATACAACTTTCGAACAATACATACAAGATTCGTAAATGCATTTTTTTATCAAATGTGTAGATTTTTTTAAAATAATGACTACAAAGACATTAAAAGTGTTAAATAAGTTTGAAATATGTACCAAAACAAATGACTTTAGAGACACCTATTTCAAAAGAAATTTAATTGAAAATTGACCACATGGTGATCTATTTAAATTAGTATTATGTTAATTATTAAATTATTTTTATGTTTGTACAAACAATGTCCATTTGTTTTAGTTAATTTATATATGAGAATTATTCCCGGATTAGGTTAGGTTAATGTGGTTTAAGGGACAAAGAAACGCATGGAGTCGATTTAAACTTGCTAAGTATAATAAAAAAAGTTACATATAGTTCGCCATAATCACTGTTTTAGTAAGTAACAAATAACAGTATAATATACTGATTTATATACAAAATAAGGTATTGTGAAGCCCTTTGCAGTTAGACAGATCAATTTTAAGCTTGGTGCTCAAATATTGGCTAAAATAGTGTAAAAATTCTATGGAATAGTTTCATTTCTAGTATAATATGTACGCAATGTGTTTAAACGGCTAAATTTTAGGAACAATTTTCAATCTTGTTTTTCCAGTAGATTAATCGCATAATTAACATATTGAATATTAAGCTATATAAAACATATGCTATTAATAAAACAAGCAAAGCAATAAAACGAATCTTAACAACCTGTGTAAACACAAATATCTGCACGAAATCACAGTCTAGTTCAAAAACATTTTTGCGTCTATCTGCGGAAAAAATCTAGCGGGTGTTTGAGAAATTATGTAAAGTAAATGTATCTGACAATATAATGCGAGTGATTTCAAAAGGGCAGGGAACAACTTGTTAAGTTTATAAATAAAATAACTAAATAAAAGGAAGATTTTAAAAAACGTATTCCATTTTCGTGAAATTTCACAAATACAAATACGTCACATTATACAGGCGTCTGCAATTGTGGATTAAGATTTCAATATAACTTACCCATTATGTTTTAGACTTTTACAAAAGGATTTAAGAAAGTTGAAATCAGCATTGGACTCAGACCAAAAACTTGCCGGGGGCGATGCTATTAGATAACAAGTATTACATATATAGATATGTAAGGACAATCCTAACATCAGCAGAAGCGTAACATTGCCAGCTACATATAACACCTCATCACTATATTTTGACATTCTCTATTCACCGGAAATGCATCCGAAACTTTAGTGCAATCTGAGCAGTACTGAATCCAAAAAGCTACAATATTAACTTTAAAACTTTAAAGCACTTTGAGTGCTGAATACTTTATCCGATACATGTATCCGTCGAGGAACGGAGAAAGAATACTCATTTTGCGACCAGACAGTCTAGTGCAAGAGGCACCCAAAACCCAAGGTAGGGCAAGAATTTGCCTGTCTGGTTGTCTATCATCCTAGTATTGACATACATTGTAGTTATCGCGATATACTCTATACCTTGAGTTGTGATGCCAGGTTTCAGATTCCTCTTCAAGGGCAGCAGCATTTAGGTAACTGTCTTGGAGTTGAAAATGTCTATAGACCATAGTAGCTATTTTCCACTACGTGGGCTGTCAGTCTGCCTGCCGTTATCCAGCAATACAAAAGCTAAATATTTCAGTTACAATTTTCAAAAAGCATTTCAACTGAAATCGACTTCATACATTTCCTTACAAAATTATAACTAAACAACTCAGTCGATTACTCACCGCCGCCCGTCGTTTTTGTTGATTTATACAATCTTGTGGTATCAAACGGCGCATGCGCAAGCCTTTGATAACTCCCATACAATTTGTATTCATACACAACAAAAACTGTACACGAAATTCAACTTTATATTAAGTATTTACGGTTCAGGATCGTGATTCAAAATCACGTGTGAGTACAAAATAAATCAGTGACCGATTATTTCTATAAATTTTAACTCGATTAAGTTATAATCGATGTTCGATTGTGATAGGTTGTATATAGATTTTATATGCGCTTATTACCTGATTAGGGTTGACAGACAAGGTGTCATACAATTATTCGTGAGTTTGCTCTTTCTACTTCTAAAGCTATACTAGGATGAGTGTTGGATATTTCTTGGGCTGCGGAGAAGAACTTAAGGAATAATTGAACCTAATCTGGTGATGAGGTGGTGCATATTATTCGGTAGATATTAAACAAACATACTTAAACATCATATTTTATAAATTAAAAACACACTCAAATAACTTTATGAATTAAATATATACAAACATATTTATAGGATATTAATTAGTTTATAATATAAAAGTTTTTTTTATTGCTGGAGTTCAGCAGACAGGCAGATAGCCCATTTGATGGAAAGCGGTTACCATCGCCTATGGACATTTGCAACACCAAAGGTGGTACAAATGCGCTGCTGCACTCTTAAGGGAGACTGGAACCTGGTCACTAATGCCGAAACACAACTCAAGGTTTGCTATGGCGACATACCTTAGACCAGGGGTGGTAGCCATCCATTCGGGCAAATGCTACCACCTGGCTGTGGGTAGTTAGGCATAATTATCTAAGAAGAGGTGTTTTTTGAGTGCGTTCTTAAATGTAGGCGATGTTTTAACTTCCCTGACAGTAAGAGGTAGCGGATTCCAAAGTTTGATGTCCTGCAGCGTAAAAGAGTTATCACAAAAGGATGAAGTGTGTGCAGGTGTATTGAGTAATGAAGTGGAATTTATAAGAGTAAAAGTAGACCAAAACAGATATAGATGGATTACAAAGGATGGTTTGTGGAATGACAGAAGACAGAAGATGTAAGGCTGCAAGATGATTATGGAAGAAAAAGTAGAAGTACATATAGGGAGAAATAGTAATGACAACCCTACTAATAATGATATTGAAATTGTTCTCTTGTAAATGTGTTCCATATATTTATGATACTTTGCATGACGCCAAAGTCATGGTGACTCAGTGTCTAAGGCAATTGTTTCTCACAGCAGTGACGAGGATTCAAATCCTGGTACTTAATGGACCGCTAAGTAACCAGGTGCAGACGATGAAAGAAAATATTGTAGTTTCCTCAAATTGTTTTCTTTGCACACGAGATTATATACATATTGTTACGAGTTGTAGGACTCGAATTAAAATGCCGTTAGAATTACTATAGAGTTTATTAGAACTATACAATCACGTATAACACAGGTACAAAAATAACCGAACACAACAAGTCCAAACGTAATGCAGAAGGTCGTAAATCCATAAAACGCGCAAAGTCCGTCATTAAAAGATTTCCGATTGTAGTACACATGTCCTGCTTCGCTCGTGGTTATCGCTCGACTGCCTCGTCCCTCAATCGGAGCATAGCTTTATACTGCACAGATGCAATATGTCCGACTGAATTTCCTATAATCAGTTTGTACTACATATCCGAAACACCTGGCTAATGAGTCGACCGCAACGGCCATAAACGAGTACAATAAAACAATGGACTGTTCTCTAGAATAATTAGCAAACGCATGCCAATAAATAAGTTACACTAAATAAGTCCAAATGCTGAAAGGTAATAAAACGTGTTCTTCCAGGTATGTAGGTGTGGATTCGTGTGCTGGAGGAAACTCTAACACAGCAAAAACTGAATTATCGACCTTATTTGTAGGAAATGCGATGTGCAACATATCGAATTTAATCATAAAAATGTATGTATTAATTATTTCTACATCCTTGTATAGTCGCTTTCTTAGGAAATAAATTCTTTCTTAACACCTATTTAAAAAAATCAGTTGCTGTGTTCACGAAAGATTAATAAAAGTCTCTGTTTGTTATGTCAAAATAAATGTAAAAATCATGGAGGTTTATTTGAAACAGGAGATTTTGAAAATGCATTAAAAAAATCTATTTATCTGGATGTTCAAACTAATCTCTGAAGCGGTTGGACCGATTTTCATGGGACTTTCACTGGCAGATAGCTAATGTTACAAGGAGTGACTTAATCTACTTTTTTAAGTATCCAAAAAAATAGCTACGTGGAGGAAGTCACGGGCACAGTTAGTAATTAATAAGAAATAAACATTAGAAAAGTAGTTTTATCATTCAAATACATTTTCGAAGAAAATCGTTTCCAAAGAAACAACATTTTACAGCTTTTGAAACAAGACTTGAAGATTGTTGGATTAAGCTAGCGCGCGGCACCGCGGCAACGCCTTGTGCTTTATAAAGCCCAGGTGAGGCCGCATATGGAGTACTGCTCACACCTTTGGGCTGGAGCACCTGCCTACCAACTTAATCCCCTGGACTGTATTCAACGTCGAGCCGTTCGCGTTGTTGATGATCCCATACTAACAGACGGTCTAGATACGCTTGGCCTTAGGAGAGATTTTGCTTCTCTCTGCGTATTCTACCGACTGTATAATGGGGAGTGTTCCGAAGAACTGTTTAGAATGGTGCCTTCGTCCTCTTTCTACCATCGCACCGCTCGCCATCGGTTGGGAGTTCACCCCCACTTCCTTGAGCCGCTTCGCTCATGTACGCAACGGTTCTGTAGAACGTTTCTCTTGCGTACCGTGGGGATTTGGAATGAGCTCCCAGCCGAGGTTTTCCCACAGCGCTACGATATGGAGTTTTTCAAAAAGGGTGTCATAAAATTTCTTCGAGGCCGGCAGCGCGTTGGTGATATCTCTGATGTTGCAAACGTCCATAGGCGACGGTAACCGCTTTCCATCAGGTGGGCCGTCAGCCTGTCTGCTGTACTCCAGCTATAAAAAAAACCTATGTTTTATAGAATCACTTAAGCAAATACAAAAAAAATATTAATTACTTCCATATAAAAGATCTTTCTCTCTCTCTCTCTTTCTTTGAGCATAATTCAATGATTAGTCTGTTTTTTCTTAAATTCCCACCAAACTCAAGGTGGGTTGCCAGCGGACTAGAAATAATAGGAACTCAACAAATCGTATATATAATTGGAAATGGATACAAAAACTGTTATTAATTGAAATGTTTAATTTTATTACTGTTATACCACAGCCGTTTATTATTGAATTGCGAAATAAATACTGTAAAGCATGCACAATGGATTTTATACGTTTTGAATTAATTGAATGTGTCTAAAAAATTGTTTTCACATCACCTGGTCTAATGGAAATTTCGGTTTTATAACAATTTTCTATTTAACGCTTAATTATTATCGACAACTGTGAAAGTGTTGACTGAAAATAGGATTTATTGCCGAATTGCCTTTTAAATTTATTACAAGACGAAAGATTTTTTAGACCAGCGCGTACCAGGTATGATGCGATCACCACCAAACTTTTTCAGTTATCTATTTCAGGTTTTTTTTATTGCAGGAGATCAGCAGACAGGCAGACGGCCCACTTGATGGAAAGCGGTTACCATCGCCTATGGACATTTGCAACACCAAAGGTGCTACGAATGCGCTGCTGCTCTCTTTAGGGAGCCTGGAACCTGGTCACTAATGCCGGAACACAACACAGAGTTATTATGGCGGCATACTCTAGACCAGGGGTGGTCGCCATCCAGTCGGGCAAATGCCCTACCACCTGGCTGTGGGTTGTTTTGTCGCCTCTTACGACAGGCCGCCGGCCTGTATATATATATATATATATATATATATATATATATATACATATCCGAAACACCTGGCTAATGAGTCGACCGCAACGGCCATAAACGAGTACAATAAAACAATGGACTGTTCTCTAGAATAATTAGCAAACGCATGCCAATAAATAAGTTACACTAAATAAGTCCAAATGCTGAAAGGTAATAAAACGTGTTCTTCCAGGTATGTAGGTGTGGATTCGTGTGCTGGAGGAAACTCTAACACAGCAAAAACTGAATTATCGACCTTATTTGTAGGAAATGCGATGTGCAACATATCGAATTTAATCATAAAAATGTATGTATTAATTATTTCTACATCCTTGTATAGTCGCTTTCTTAGGAAATAAATTCTTTCTTAACACCTATTTAAAAAAATCAGTTGCTGTGTTCACGAAAGATTAATAAAAGTCTCTGTTTGTTATGTCAAAATAAATGTAAAAATCATGGAGGTTTATTTGAAACAGGAGATTTTGAAAATGCATTAAAAAAATCTATTTATCTGGATGTTCAAACTAATCTCTGAAGCGGTTGGACCGATTTTCATGGGACTTTCACTGGCAGATAGCTAATGTTACAAGGAGTGACTTAATCTACTTTTTTAAGTATCCAAAAAAATAGCTACGTGGAGGAAGTCACGGGCACAGTTAGTAATTAATAAGAAATAAACATTAGAAAAGTAGTTTTATCATTCAAATACATTTTCGAAGAAAATCGTTTCCAAAGAAACAACATTTTACAGCTTTTGAAACAAGACTTGAAGATTGTTGGATTAAGCTAGCGCGCGGCACCGCGGCAACGCCTTGTGCTTTATAAAGCCCAGGTGAGGCCGCATATGGAGTACTGCTCACACCTTTGGGCTGGAGCACCTGCCTACCAACTTAATCCCCTGGACTGTATTCAACGTCGAGCCGTTCGCGTTGTTGATGATCCCATACTAACAGACGGTCTAGATACGCTTGGCCTTAGGAGAGATTTTGCTTCTCTCTGCGTATTCTACCGACTGTATAATGGGGAGTGTTCCGAAGAACTGTTTAGAATGGTGCCTTCGTCCTCTTTCTACCATCGCACCGCTCGCCATCGGTTGGGAGTTCACCCCCACTTCCTTGAGCCGCTTCGCTCATGTACGCAACGGTTCTGTAGAACGTTTCTCTTGCGTACCGTGGGGATTTGGAATGAGCTCCCAGCCGAGGTTTTCCCACAGCGCTACGATATGGAGTTTTTCAAAAAGGGTGTCATAAAATTTCTTCGAGGCCGGCAGCGCGTTGGTGATATCTCTGATGTTGCAAACGTCCATAGGCGACGGTAACCGCTTTCCATCAGGTGGGCCGTCAGCCTGTCTGCTGTACTCCAGCTATAAAAAAAACCTATGTTTTATAGAATCACTTAAGCAAATACAAAAAAAATATTAATTACTTCCATATAAAAGATCTTTCTCTCTCTCTCTCTTTCTTTGAGCATAATTCAATGATTAGTCTGTTTTTTCTTAAATTCCCACCAAACTCAAGGTGGGTTGCCAGCGGACTAGAAATAATAGGAACTCAACAAATCGTATATATAATTGGAAATGGATACAAAAACTGTTATTAATTGAAATGTTTAATTTTATTACTGTTATACCACAGCCGTTTATTATTGAATTGCGAAATAAATACTGTAAAGCATGCACAATGGATTTTATACGTTTTGAATTAATTGAATGTGTCTAAAAAATTGTTTTCACATCACCTGGTCTAATGGAAATTTCGGTTTTATAACAATTTTCTATTTAACGCTTAATTATTATCGACAACTGTGAAAGTGTTGACTGAAAATAGGATTTATTGCCGAATTGCCTTTTAAATTTATTACAAGACGAAAGATTTTTTAGACCAGCGCGTACCAGGTATGATGCGATCACCACCAAACTTTTTCAGTTATCTATTTCAGGTTTTTTTTATTGCAGGAGATCAGCAGACAGGCAGACGGCCCACTTGATGGAAAGCGGTTACCATCGCCTATGGACATTTGCAACACCAAAGGTGCTACGAATGCGCTGCTGCTCTCTTTAGGGAGCCTGGAACCTGGTCACTAATGCCGGAACACAACACAGAGTTATTATGGCGGCATACTCTAGACCAGGGGTGGTCGCCATCCAGTCGGGCAAATGCCCTACCACCTGGCTGTGGGTTGTTTTGTCGCCTCTTACGACAGGCCGCCGGCCTGTATATATATATATATATATATATATATATATATATATATATATATATATATATATATATATATATATATATATATATATATATAATAAAACTGTAGAGGTCGAATTTCTGTACAATTAAAAAAAATGCTAAAAACCGAATCAGGGGGATGTAAGAAGTGAAATAGAAAAACTCATTTAGATTTTTTTCAATTTTTTTGTTTCTCTGATTGTCGGTTTGTCTGTGTGTATCAGCTAATCTCCGAAACTACCGGGCCGATTTAAATTAAATTTTGTATGGTGGTAGCTCATATCCCTGGTCAACATATAGGATCCTTTTGATCCCTAAAAATTAAAACCAACCTCCGTGCTTGCCTAAGCCAGCCGGCGCGGAGTGGATATCGCTAGAGCTAAGACTCAAACTCCAGGGGTGGAGGTGATAAATGGCATCACGTCAGAAGTAGCTTCAGTGGACCTGCAGCCCACCTCTCTACACCCCTTAGCCACTCACACTCTTGTTGCCCTGGTATTCTATTGTATTTTTTGGGGCCCATGTTAGTGGCGATTCACCGTCTGCCCATTTTTCCATGTTCCTCGAACATTGCGACGGGTGGACGCCAAAGTCCCCATATTCCCAGACTCCTAATACCACTAACAGTCCACCCCAATAGCCCGGTACTTTCTGTTCTCATTTCCCACAATAGTCCTTCATTGGCCGGGGCTTGTCCTTAGGTGAATTATTATATGGTGTAGACTGTAATATTTATAAGATGGTGATAAACATAATATGACAACGATAAAACAGAAATAGTTATGTATAAAAATGTTAATGTAAGATAGACAATAATAAAACCTATAAAATAGTTGTTAAAATAATTGTAATACATATAAGTTGAAAATATTGAAAAAAAAGGAAATAAAAAGATAAAAATATTTCATATAAAAGAAAAGTAAAATCCTAACAAATCGTGTCTGTTGAGAGAAATAAAAAAAAAGTGTGTGTGTGAAGTTCACACACAGTAGAATTTAAACTTCAGAGAGTATACTCACATATACAGCGTGTTTCAGACCTTACGACACTAAATCAGACCACGTTTTCTTCATAACGTACTCTGCCCAAATACAAAAAAGAATCAAGGTAACTTCTTTGGTTTAGCCACAGGACCTCATTTTTCATTTCAGAATATCACAACAACATGTATCAGTTATTGTGTCTAAATCGGTAGGTTAGTGACCAATGTATCATGTTGCCAGCTCGTCTCTTCATCATTATACGCGGAAGTTGTTCATTCTTACGCTCTCGCTCGCGAACCAATATTTACAAGATGTTCTGTTTTTTATTCCCTTTTTATCGTAATTAATTTGTTCGGAAATTTCAAAATTTTAATTTTGACATTACGGTTGATTTAATAGTACCAAAAAATTTGTATGGAGTACGACCGTTAAAGTTATGATTTATTGTCATTTGAAATGAAACACGCTGTATATCTCTCTAACTTTTATATTAAGATAAATAAAATATAAATAATGCCTTTGGTCTACATCCGTCAACATTATAATAAAAAAAAATCAATCTTAAATATACTTTAAATCGCTATAATAAAGTACAAAATTCAATGTACTCTTTCGCATAGGGTCCTTTGGTCTAAACGTATAAAATAATATTTGCTTTAATTTATACAGATAGAGCTAAAATTCATTTGAAATCTTTGAAGTTTTATCTAAATTGAAAATTAATACTAACGGGTAAAAAGAAATGTGTTTAATTTCGAATGAAATAAGTTTGAATTTTATGTGCTTTAGTGTCATCGATCTTCGATTTTCAAATCAAAACGATTCTATAGAAGTTTCACTTCGAAAAAAGAACTCGTTCGATGCATAAGGAACTTGGAGGTGAAACATCGTCTGTGCAGGAACGGAGAAAGAATACAATTTCCTGCGGCCGGGCGGCCTGTCGTACGAGGCGACAAAACAACCCACAGCCAGGTGGTAGGGCATTTGCCCGACTGGATGGCTACCACCCCTGGTCTTAAGTATGTCGCCAAAACAACCTTGAGTTGTGTTCCGGCATTAGTGACCAGGTTCCAGTCTCCCTTAAGAGAGCAGCAGCGCATTTGTAACACCTTGGTGTTGTAAATGTCTATAGGCGATGGTAACCGCTTCCCATCAAGTGGGCCGTCTGCCTGTCTGCTGAACTCCCGCAATAAAAAAAAAATTAAAAAAAAACGTTTGGTTCTTACTGGTGATGTCTCCACTGTGAAAGAGGGTAGACCTGAGGCGCTTTGTCGTCCGAAGTTGTAATGGAATCAGGTCAAACAGTTCAACCGCACACTCTCCGGTCAGTTAACTATTATGTTGAATTCTCGTAGAGTAAAAGGGACAGTCATTCCCAAAAAACAAAAGCCTTCACACATAACCTTAACCCGGGGCCATCGACCTTTCTAATACGTTTATAATTATACTACCAAACGCGAACACATTTGTAAACATAGGGTCTGTGACGTAACTAACTATTTTTTGTATTATATTATTGTTTTATTTTTCGGTCTCGCATGTACAGAGAAATAAGGTTTGTGTCCCACGTGAAGAACCCCAACCCAGAGATAATATGCTTTTTTAAACACTATAATTTTGATAATATTATTTATCAAATGAAAACAGAACTCACCGACATAAAAAATACGAGTATTACGAATATATATTAGATAAGAAAAATATTTACATGACGAATTGAGAACTTTTTTTTTGAACTCTGTTAAAAAGACAAACAAAAAAGTAAAATAATTTTACAAGATTGCTAACAAAAAGAAACGCTTCTTAAAAAAATGTCACTAGACTAGACTTTTGAGTACAAAAAACACTAATCAAAGAAATGAAGTTTATAATTATATAATAATTTTGACATAAAAAATCTTATGCAAAGGAAGATACGCTTTTACTAAAAGTAACATAAAATGACTTTGCCAATTACACCATATATCCAATTCTTGGAACTGGTGTTTCCGATATTTGCTTATTTTATTATTATTACAATCTTTTTATTTGTTACTAGGGTAACAAATAAACTGTGTTAAAAATCAGAAGCGTCTGTTTCGAGAATTACCCTGCTGGAGTTAAATTTGATTAGTCAAGCTAGTAACGTTTGGTTCTAACAAATACGAGTTATCGTGTAATATATATTTAAATTCTACAATAATAGAAATTTGAACAAATGAACAATAATTCATTTAAAAACAAATGACCAAATATTAAATCATTCCGAAAAATAGCATCGGGTCGCGTTACATCGCTATTAGCCGTCTAGGACACTGCCCCAATAAGCAAGATGCAGTCTATTACGAAAGACTATAATTGAATTTGTTTTGTTGTAATGATATAATATTAAAATGATATTATAGCTGTCAGTACGTATACACATACCTAAGTAATAGATATTCTACAATCATGGACCCGCACATAAGTTATATAATTTTTTCCTTCTCTTTGTGACAAATAATTGGAGCACTTTCTAAAACTAATACACTAAACTATGTATGTATGTATGTAGGACCCTGTATGAAGAACCTTGTATGAAGGACCCTGTATGGATGAACCTCAATTTAAGACCTTTTTTGTAGAACCTTGTATGTCGGACCTTGAATGTAGGACCCTGTATGTAGATTCCCGTATGTAGGACCTTGTCTGTAGGACCCTGTATGTTGAACCCTGTATGTAGTAGGACTTTATATGTAGAACCCTGTATGGAGGAACTTGTACGTAGGACCGTGTTTATAGAGCCCTGTACAGAGGAACTTGTATGTAGAACCCTATATGTAGGACCTTGAATGTAGGACCTTGTCTGTAGGACCCTGTATGTTAAACCCTGTATGTAGTAGGACTTTATATGTAGAACCCTGTATGGAGGAACTTGTACGTAGGACCGTGTTTGTAGAGCCCTGTATAGAGGAACTTGTATATAGAACCCTATATGTAGGACCTTGAATGTAGGACCTTGTATGTGGGATCCTGTATATAGAACCGTGTTTGTAGAACCCGATATGAAAGGACAGATTACGGCTCTCTTTTTTGTTTTATTTTCCAAATTAATTTAGGGGAAGAGTCCCTGTATATCGCAATATATAAAAACTGAATAACCAGTTTTTATCCTACAGAGTCATCTTGCATGTGTGGCAAACACTCCAGCGTTGTAGTTTTCTATGGGCAATTAATGAGGGAATAATAAATAAATAACCTATTACTCCTATTCATAATACAATGTTCTTCAATAATTCTTTCACGGTTAAGGCTGTCCAACTTTGGTTGCCTGTTACTGTCAGACTATCAAAATGTCTAATAACATTTAAGAACATGGTCAGGAAATACTATCTGCAATATAATGATATGTAATTTTATATAATTCGTAGATATTATATTGCATATAGTTATATATTTATTATGTTTAAATAGTTGCATTTTATCACTATATCTTGTATATGTATATAACTTATGTGTATAATTGTATATATAGAATAGTAAAATGTAATCGTACAATAATTATGTATACCACCATCACCACTCCTAATCAGAATATTCTTGCCACGGGTTGTCTGGAAGAGATCGCTTTTTAGTAATAAGACCGCCCTTTGTACACAATTAGAATAATACTAGTTCGTAAGTTTTCTGTAATGGTGTACAATAAAATGTTATCTTATAACTTAAATCATTAATAAAGCATTCCATGAATAAGTAATCGAATTGATTAATATTGTTATTTAATTAGTTGAATAAACAACGAACAACTTGGTATTTGGAGAGATTTAAATGTAAGCTATAAGTGTGTGCTTGTTCATCATTAAAATATGGTAAATTATAAACATTTAGAACCATAATAGTCAATCATATATATTAAATGTTTAAGGAAGTTTATTTTCTTTGTTTCTTTTATTTATAATTCGCGGAGATCTGAGATAACTTGCTATAAACGAAGTTTCGAAATAAACTAATAAATGTAATAAAGGAAAGTCTGTTGAGTAATTCAAATATAATATACAATCAATCAGGAGTTACTTACTTTTACATAGTACTAAAGTCCTACATATATAGAAATCCTAATAATGTCTTCATTTAGTAATAAAATCTATGATACAGTAAAAGTTTAAAACGGACCTTGTTTACCCCCCCTTTGCATGTTGGCAGAACGTTTTCTCATGGTATGACGTAAGCCAGCATATCTCAGGAAGAGTCGGGCAATTACGAGTCAATGACCAAGGAAAGCCGAGGCATGGAGCTAGTTGAATGGCTCTTGTGTTTCCGTGCTGACATGCGAGCGGTTCTGTCACGCATCTAGTGAAAACGTAACCGCGGGTCAAGGTTATGCCGCTGAAGGTGTTTCATAGTTCCAATTTTAAATGGCCGATGCTTATGGCCTTACAAATTATGCAGCCTATGACTTCTATTTTCAAATGATAGAATTTGTGACTTCTGTTTTGAAATGATGAAGTTTGTGAGTTCTATTTTCGAATGATGTTTGTTACTTCTATTTTCAAATGATGAAATGTGCGAATTCTATTTTCAAATGTTACGAAGTGTGATTTCTAATTTCAAATAATGAAATGTGCGATTCTATCTTCAAATTATGAAGTTTGTGACTTTAATTTTAGGGTTCCGCAGATATTGTGGCTAAAATAGATTTCTTATAAAGTCGGTCTGTGTTTATATTACAGTACCACGGCTTTAAATGTACTGCGTCTATATAGACGAGATTTAGTAGGAAAGAATATTTAATATGTCTCGATACTAATCCAAATAGCAAACCATTCATAACCGGCAGGTACTGAACTCCATTTGACCCTTTACTTTAATTTTGAAATTAAGATAGCCGTAACAATTTTTCAGAGAGAAACTGAAGAGTGCATCTTCAAAAATACCTACAGAATACCTACGTAGTCAATATCAAATGAATCGCTTAATTTCCAAAATCGTTTATCATGTACAAACAATTATAAAATCTACCTTCATATAAACATTACTACAGAAAAAAAACAGAAGAATTGTAATTAAGTTGGTATAATATGCATATAATAGAGGAAGATTTAATAAAAACCGCAATCTTAAAGAGAACCTTGGCAGAAATAACAAACAGTACTTGATAAGTGCATTATGAGAAAAATCGTCGGAAAATACTAATTTGTCCGAAGGCTGTGTGCGATCAAGCGGCAACTATGATATTGGCACACTTAATTCTGCGTGGCACACATGCCCAACGAGGCAAGACTTGGATTCTTTCGTACTTTGGAAATCTCTCAAGAGATATTCGACCTTGTGTTGAGGGCATAAGAGTTGACTTTCGAAATAGTGAGAAAAGACAAGTCATTCGAAAAGTGACTACCCCCAAGTATAATACTGAGTTTTAAATATTTATTTGAAATAAGAACTACGAATGACAACCGTCTAACAAGATCTGTGTGTAGATAAAAATGGATAAGGCAACCAATGAATATGTAAGGAAGTGTTTGAAAGTTGCATCTGTGACTGAAAACAACTCCATTAATTCTTCAAAAGTTATTCTGTATCATAACTCTGTATAAAATCTTTTTAAAAAAAGTACTTAAATATAAAAAATAGAACAACAAATATAAAGAAAAACAATTTTTAGCTAGACGTGTTGCTGGGGAGTTTTTGCCGCTTCTTCTCCTTAACAGCAATAACACGTTGCGAAGCGGTGTACATAGACTAGGAAGTAAAATTAAATTTTAACCTATATGTATAACCTTCAAAAAGTGTTTTCCAGTGGAACTTATTTTGAATAAAAACTTTTGAATTTGAATTTGAATTTGAAAAAGACAGGAAGACGATTAAGGTGAGATGTGTACAAGGTGTAATGTGAATAAGGTATGGACATGTAAACAGGAGGGATGAAATTCAGGTGACAAAAAGTAGGTTAAACTGACAATTTAAATAAAGTTAAAATTTTTGGATATATGTACACCTAGAACAAAAAGAGACGGATAATAATGTAAAAATAATAATTTGTTTTATTTAGGTAGCCATGGCGCATATATTCAAAAATATTTCTAAAAATAAACTAAATTATAAACAGATTAATTAATATAAATGTAGCAAATCGCAAATAGGTCCGTGGGGTCCATCGGCAAAGGGTTTCTTCAAAGAAATTTGTAAGAAACTCTTTGATACCACCCATGATCAGAAGGCTGGTTCGTATTTCGCGCAACGAATCAGCATTGCCATACAGCGTGGCAATGCAGCCAGCCTTCTGGGCACGCTTCCCTCTGGCAGCGATTTGCTACATTCTTTATATTAATTAATCTGTTTATAATTTGTTTTATTTAATATTTATTTTTATGTTGATATGTGGTGTAACAGAAGATGTAAGTCAGAGTAGAGGAGTGTGGAAGGAAAAGACATATTGTGCTGACTCCAATTAATTGGGATATGGTGAAAGAAAAGAGAGAGAGTAAATCTGATGGGCTGCATATATACAGTGGGTGTTGGTACTGAGTCCTGACCCAGAAGTTGAGACTGGAATGATTTTGGGCACTTTTCCAAACGAAACACCTCAAAAAATAATTATTTTACCAACATTGCGAATATACTATTACTACTTTTGGGTACTAGCTATAGAAAGTAACATATCCATCAACAGGGATGTCAAATCAAGATTGATACAATATTGAGCCGATATTATTTACAGGTTTATTTTTTGATACACATGCGAAATACTTGTGTGGAAGAACATGAGATGACGAGTGAAGCTACACCCATTGTACAACCGCGCAACAAGCTTAGGACCCACAGACTGCCAAAACTGGCAAAAAAGACAGTTCCAATTCGACTCGATTGGTAATTTGAATTACAGACTTGGGGCCCTGGTGTAGGTCATTTGTCTAGGTTAAAATGGAGGCACAGGTCATATCTAATGCGTAATAAGCATAACAGTAAAACGTAGACCAGCAATGATTGCTTTAAATCATAGCAATTTGCCTACAATTGGACGTTTTAGTGTCCATGTCGATTCTAGGCAAACTGGTTAACATTATGCTATTAGATATAAACGGTTTGCTGCAGAATGACGATTAAAAATTGTATTTTTATTAATTACTAGGATATGCTCGCGACTTTGTTCAACCCACGACATTGCTGGGGATACAAAGTAACACACAAAAAAAAAAGATTTTACGCTATCGTTTAAAAAATGGAAACTTTGTCGAAATAAGCAAATCTTTGTACCCCCGGACTATTTCAAACAGCTCCTAGAAAAATTCCCGCGGGATTCCTGAGATGAAAAGTAGCGCAGATTTTAAGTCTTAAAATTTTCTGTCGATCAGCGTAACCCGCATAAAAATCGGCCTAGTAGTTTTTACGTGAATCCTGAACAAAAAGAAACAGTCAAGAAATCTAAAAAAAAAATGCATCATGTTCTCCTTCGTTATATATACATAATATACTCCATTGAAAATATACATTTAGAGCTGCGTTCCTCAGAGGATGTTTTTTTTTGTTGTGTAGTGTGCTTAAAGCTTAAGTTTAAGTTTGTGGCGTTGCCATCCTTGTCCCGTGGCCGCCATCTTGGAAAAAGGGGTGCAAAGGGTTTTCGAGCTATATCTCGTAAACCAGCAACCCTACAGAAATATTTATAAGACATTATTTGTAGCAAATTAAGTTATCTACAACTTTATTCTTATTCCTTCGTATCGTAAAATGGAAAATAAAAAAGTTATGAACAAAAATTACTGAAAAGTTTTAAACAAATTTTCTTTTGGGCGTTTTAATTTTTTTGATGTCATTTTATTATAAAGAGAAATCTTATAGAAGGTTTTTTAACCAATAATTTCCACTAAAATTTTGTTTAATTTCATAAATTCATCTGGGATTTACAGCGCTCCGAAGTTGACCGGGTTCTCTTGAATACTCATAAAAATACGATGAAAACGAACAATTAGGCTTGTTTTCTATAAAAGAAAAACATATTTTATAATTTATCATTTTCTTAATATTCCTATATTATTATTAATTTATTATCAACCCTTATCCCACTGTTGGGAATATAAATAGAATTCGCAAATATAAATAGGAAGTTAAACTTTTTTTTTTCTTTTTTAATTGCAGGAGTTCAGCAGACAGGCAGACGGCCCACTTGATGGATAGCGGTTACCATCGCCTATGGACATTTTCACTAATGCAGGAACACAACTCAAGGTTGTTTTGGCGACATACTTTAAACTTACCCGATATACAATAATTAAAATTCAGGTTAATCCCATTTAACCATCAGGTACCCCATTAATAAACATTTAAAAATGATTAACCCTGCAACCTAATCTAGCGTACAAAGGGACAATAGGACACGCGCCAATCTCAGTAGGGGTCTATTGTACCTATTGACGCGAGACAGGTAGAAACGACCGCGGCATTCAATGTATTAACTCCTGTCACAACATTAGGGGTCCATTGTACCCAGACATTGATACTGAGGGGTTGAATTAAGCGTATAAATCCATTTTATGTACTATCATTATTTCGCTATAGGTACTGGTAGCATTAGTGATACAGGTATTTTATACCTGACTATTTGTGCCCAGCACTTTGTACGTGCAGGGGTTAGATTTCATATTCATATATTATAATGCGTAACTCTATCTATACCATAAATACATCTGTAGAAGGGTTAAGTTGTTACACTATTTTGTCAGCAATCTGTTCTTTTACCCGTGTTTTTATGCTCCTCTTTGTTTGCCCAATGTATGATAATTCACACTCAGAATAGAGCTTGCAGACACTTGCATCCTGGCGTGGATATTGCATTTCACAGGTCTCAAAAACTGGGTAATCTGTTTATGCGGCTTGAAAAATAGTTAAATAGTAGATTTATTATGTGTACAAACCGCGAAAACTTAAGAAAATATTACAAAACATTTTTGTTATTGAATTAATATAAATAAATATATGAAAGTATTTACTTAGTTTTTCTTTCTTCACGAGGTTATCGTCATGTGCGGTACTGATGTCAACGAGCATTGCTTGACACGCAGATCGATCTATTATCGCAATGTCAGGTTTGTTAGCTTTAATTCAACGACTTTGATCCTTTTTTGGGGAAAAAGACTATATTCTTGAGAAAGGTATTACAGAGTCTGCTTGTTAAGGCTGATGGTATCTGTGTCCTTATCTATGATATATAATTTTTTTTATTTTTATTGATTAACTAATTTTTATATTATATGTAATTGTGTATTCTATAACGAATATATAATATGATATTATTTATCTTTTTATATAAGTATTATTGTATTATGTATAACACCTTCAATTTTTATGACTAGTTTTTACGCATGTCGTGGTCTCCAGTAAATGAAGGAGCACATTGATTTAAAAAAATTAAGGTTATGTGAATTTAAAAAATAAAATTTACATTTGTTTAGGTTCTACCTGTATTAACCAAATAATGCTTTCTGTATCGAGTGGAAAACTATAATAAAATCATAACCAATCAACACGCCATGAGCTAATTCAAAATGTTACATTTATTTTAGGTAACAGGTAAAAGCAACCCCTGCGGTGCTATTTTGTCCCAACAATGGGTCGCTGGGGCCACACGCGCGGAACTAATGCCGGCTAAGAGCAGCCGGGGGTTAATCGCATACGACGGTATTTGCTAATGGATATAAAATCGAGAATGGCCACTAAAGGCACTTCGATTTAATTATCAAATTGATGTTTGAAGACTCAAAAATTAGGTAGGACTAACATTAAGCGATTCTGATTGCGGCAGTAGAAGTATCAACATATAAAATTACAAAAGGTCAGTAGACCGACAACCATAAATTGCTGTTGTACTATTTTAAAAAACAAAATTGACTCAACCAATTTCGAAACAAAAGTGTAAAGCGTTTCTCATGTTTATGTGTAATTTCAACTTCTAACGTGTATTTAATAGGAGCGATTTGGGATATTTACAAAAGATACATTCGTCAGATTCGGTTTAGTAATTGCTGTATTAAATTTGGAGCAAAATATACTTTTGCTACTTAGATAAGGGTGTATAGGTGTGTGCGTAAAACTAAATAATTAAAATGAAAAAGTTGGCGGTAGGCTAAATAAAACTTTAACAACACTCATTGAATCTTGACATCTTTCTCTTCTGTGATCACGGCTACTGAAAAGTAGCCAAAACGTTGGAATAATAAAATTCAAATATATTTCCCCGCTTAAAAAAAGTACGTAGTTTCATTATCCCTTTCAGACCGAAGCCTAAACTACGGCGAAATATGTGATTATTAAACTTGATTTAGGGTAATTTAGGGTCGTTAATTTCAAATCTAGGGAAAAATTTCAGATTTTCCGGCGCCATCTTGGAAAATTCGCCTACCAACAATTGTATCACACCGTGCCCTTCATTTCTTACGTACAATTGTGACTGCCACAATTGTATCACACTGGGCCCATGTTAACCCTGGCACAATTGTGATGCATCACAATTGTATCAAGGTGGGCCCAGCCTATCTGTTTTACATTATTTTAGTTGAAGGTAAATAAATGTAAAAACATGGAAAAATCAATAATATTTATTAGTATATTTCAAAATCGCCATAATCAACTAGAGATCAGTAATTTACTAACATAACGTGGAAATGAGATTAAATTTGCACAATTTCCAGGAAATGAGATCAGTCCTTGTTGTGAAAATCAAAGAAACAATTTCGGTCTTTAGTGAGACAAAGATAAATGTCACACTTTGTGCAACGACAGCGACTTCGGCTGCTGCAGCCGGGAGCGCGACAACTACGTGGTTGTTTCAGTGTGTCAAATACAGGCCAATGGTTGAAACCGTCATATTGGCGATCGACTGTGGGAAGGGCTTTGACCCTGTACGAAGAGGTGGATGGGATTTCAGCGAACTCCAGTTCTTCTCTTGACCTCTTTCTTGGAGGACCATTTATCAGGTGGTCGCTAATCGACAGCCGAAAAGACAATAGATCCAATATATCCTTGTTTTTGCGTTTGTTAGACTTACAGTCTGCTCTATACTCAAACCAGGAGTTAACTATGGCTAAGTCAAACATATGGAGAATGACTTTGATAGTCCACTTTCTAGTTTTACGCCATGTGCGATAACTCTCCATCATTTGATCACAAACGTCGACACCACCCATGTAAGTATTGTAATTTTTAACTACGGCTGGACACGAAACCTGAATGTATTGCTTCCTCTTCTTATCCCACCTATGAACTTGAGTTCTCGGCTCAGATCCAAAAGCTGTTGAGACCATGAGAACTCCTCTATTATCTTTCCATTTTACTACGTTGATAGTGTTATCAGAATTGACAACAGCCTCATCTTCTCCTCTATTCATCCTGTGATCCTGTTTAAAATTATACTTTGTTCTCTGCTTAGTATTAAATCTATTGGCCATTAAAGTGGCTGTACCCTCCATTCTCCGTTTTACTAACTCTTCCATCAAAGGCAGTGAGGAAAAATATCTATCAAAATAAAGGAAACTTCCTTCAGGGAGTGAAGTAGCCAAACGCAATACGACAGCAGCTCCTACGCTGAACTTTTCTGAATCAGGCAAGTTTGTTGTATTTCCTTGGTAAATTTCAAAGTCTAGTACCATACCCTTGTAATCGGTTATAACAAAGTTTTTCAGCCCTGCTGGACGAGGCTTGTTTTTAACAAATACCTTTAGTCCTGCACAGCGACCGGCAAACGGAATCATTTGTTCGTCGATGGAAAAATTACCTGCGTCTCGGGGTAGTTCTAGGCATCTCTTTCGGACGGCGTCGATAACTGGCTGCACTCGCCACAGCTTGTTCTTTGCTTGTTCTTCAGCCTGATTCACCGAGGTTACGTCTACAACATGTAGGTGTGTTCTGAGCAAAAAAAACCGGTCCCTCGACATTGCGGTTGCAATTGGGTCATACTTGAATTTTTCTTTCCAGTACATCTTCAGTCGTGGAAATTTTATACAGCCAATAATACCGTGAATGCCGAAAAACTTTTTTATATCAGCTAAAGAACAGACAGGTCTCATTTGTAGACCAGTTTTGGCCATGTAGTATTGACTAGTAGTCAAAGCAATCTGTTCAAAAAGTTCAACAGTGAAATACCGTTCAAAGTATTCTGTTGGGGTGTAAATCTCTCCAGCAGGACGAGCAGCATCTTGAGGAATAGGTTTGCTGTTAAATGGCTTCTTTTTCCACTCTTTTAGACAACTCAGGGGAATGTTATCATCAGCAATATCTTCTTCCGAGTCTGATGAAGAGGAGCTAGAACTTTCACTGTTTTCATCAGCATCAAAATCCAGGTCGTCAATCTCGTCATCGTCACCATCATCCCCAGAGTCGATGAGTAAGTTTGCGATATCCTCATCATTCAGGGTGCTAGTCATTGCGTGCAATCTCTAAAAATACGAGCAATAATTAGTTACCAATAACATATTTTAGATTACGTAGGGTCCGACTAAGCACAATTGTGACAGAAAAGTTCGTTATTGTTTTTACATCCAAATTAACACTCGCTGAGCGTCGCAATTATCACAAAAACATTCAATTGTTATCTATTTAACTAAACAATAACACATACATTCACAAAATATACAAAAACAATGAAATGCAATACTCACAATCGCCAAATCGGGAGATACGTTTTTTCATTAAGTTGACAGGTTGATTCCTGCTCACAGACTGGCCGACCGGTGACTAATTGCATGCCAAATGAAATATTGGTTCTCGCACAATCGTACGGCACCGGGCCGGTCAATTAAACACTTAACACTGGGGAGATATACGCGACTTTAAAACCCGTACAATCGTGCTAGAGCGGTCTGAAAGGGTTATGTATACTAGTGGAAAAAACTTAAGAAAATATTATCAGTTAAAAGTTCATTAACCTTTAAAAGAACCTTCCTTGAAACAATTAAAACGTAGCCTAATTAAAGATTTTGCAATAAATTTAACACAGCACCAACACGTCGAGTAAAAAAAGAGTACGTTGTGAAGGTTCGGTTAGCGAACAGGTGAAAAAAAAACAAAACGCAACCTGGAACGGGAATGGAAGTCGGGACTGAACAGTAGTTCAAAAAGAAACTTGATATGTGGATCGGTTAGGAGGATTGCACACTTGACATTTTGCTGCGCCAATATGATATTTTTGTCAACTTTTTTGTGGATTTTGGGACGGTGATTAATCGCTATTTCGAATAATATTAATTAATAAATTTCAAAATAAAATATACTACGATCTTAAATACATCTTTTGCTTTATTTCTATACATGGTTTTTACCTGTTCATTCTTTAAGACATCTGCGATTTGATCATCTGAATTTGACATTACAATTAAATATTTTTAATTAATTAAATATTTATCTATATTTTCAAAAAACCATAAATATACAAAAAGAGTTTTTACGTTCATTTAAAAGCGTGTAAGTGATTTTATTTGTTTTGGTTGCTAGTTCGTTGTATTGAGGCTGATTTCATAGCCTCGAAATATTCTAATTTTATTGTAGCAGTAACAGTGTTGTTTATATATAATTTTTCATTGCAGGTAAAAAGAACCCCAATAAAGTTTTTATGCATGTAAAATAAAGCCACTTTCTATGGTTTGACCTATGGTCGTTATACAAATAGAAATAATTATTAGTCAAAACCAAAAAATGTTATAATTCAGGTATGTAAGTTTTTGTCGGTAGCATCATTTGTTAAGAGTCATTGTTGACAGTTGGATCAAGTGCGACACTTTCTTATAATGTTTTAAGACGTTCTTCTAAATTTCAGAGGGCAGTAAGCTATGACGTCAAAATTCTAACTAGTCAAACAATCAATTATTAGCTATTTAAATAGTAATTAAATTATTTTATAAGGTATAGCTGTCTCGGCAGACGTTGTCTTAAAAGATAAATTTAGAACCCGATTGCAGAGCAACCTACTGGATCCAGTTGTGAGATAAAAACTATCCTATCTTTCAAGTTGGATAAAACTGCACACGGTGTACAAATTTGATTAAAATCGGTTAAGTAGTTTAGGAGTCTATCGCAGACAAACAAAGTGACACGTAATTTATATATATTAAGATTTTAGGCCGGCCCTTATACAAATATGGGTTGGGAATTGATTGAATAATGTGTTATATACCCAATTGTTCTATTATCGTATAGTGATCAAGTCTGTAATCTACATTACAATAAAATTGTTCGAATTCTCCGAATAAACAACGGTCGGTTAAACCCATCGTACCGAATCATATTTCGCATTAAATCTTTCATAGTCATTTTATTCTTTTTAATAGTTGATCAATTCTTAGTGTATTTATTAATTCAAGTTAAAAATTAAAACTACGTTTTAACGGTTTGTCGCGTAAAAAGTACTGGGCTGATTTCGATGTGGTTTCCACTGATTGATAGCAAATTCTTATACTTAAAACCTGCGCTACTTTTTATCCCGGGAATTCCGCAAGAGTGATTTAAATTAGCAAGTTAAAAAACTTAAGAACAAACGAGCGTGCATGACAAGAGCTATGAATGAAAGAAGCAAGTGAGGTGTGTAAGAATAAGCCTGAATGGCGCTCTTTTGTTCGTGCCTACCCCGCAAGGGACCTGGCGTGAAGTTATGTATGTATGTATAAGTTAAAAAAACCGAATCCCAATGTGATTTCTTACTGATCGACAGCTATTTAATGTAATAAAATTGTATGGTTTTTTTCCGGGAACCACACGTATGTGTGTGTGTGTGTGTGTTTATTTATATATGTATGTTGTGAATTATAACAATTAGTACTAAGCATTATATAAACAGAAAGAGGTAGAAGATAAAATTATAATGTACTAGCTGTCCCGGCAGACGTCGTCCTGCCCGGTAAAAATAATAAAAAAAATTTTTTAGGGGTGGACTACCCCTAACATTTAGGGGGATGAAAAATAGATGTTGTCCTATTCTCAGACCTACCCAATATGCACACAAAGTTTCATGAGAATCGGTCAAGCCGTTTCGGAGGAGTATGGCAACGAAAACTGTGACACGAGAGTTTTATATTTAAAATGTATAAGAAACGCCTTGGAATTGGAGATAATGTAACCGCAGGGTTAATAAGTATCGTATGTATTATGCAATGTGAACACAACAAAGGTGTAAAAAGTCACGCCTTCTCATGAAGTAACACGTGTTAAGTAAATAGGATTACAATGTAAATCGTGTTAGTCGCCACACCTATTAAAGTACCAACCAATGATATGTTAAAACACTAAGCGTACTATTAAAAATCAGAAATAAAATTTAAAAGTAATGGGCTAAAAAGACCGAAACAAGATTGAGAATAGAAAATAATAATTAAAATAAACTTCAAACAAAGTGAGCTCTACTTCAGTTTACTGAATAGAATAGTTTTATACTATTTAATTGTAGAATAGAATAGACAACACTTTATTGCTCACCAAATGTACAATTTCAAAAATGCACAATTTCAATATTGTCCTGGTAGAAATAATAGGCGGCCTTATCGCATAAAGCAATCTCTTCCAGGAAACCTAATTAAGAAATAATTTTACCTAATCTAGCAATGTAGGTGGTGCAAATTATTAAGTAGATCTAGATCTTAAAGAAACATATTTTATCCATTAAATACATGCAAACATTATATAAGATATATATATATATATATATATATATATATATATATATATATATATATATATGTCGGAGGGAAGCTATAATTATTGGATGTATTGTTGACTGGATGTATAACGCACAATATCATTTGTTTACATTTTAATTACTTCTAAAATTCTTAATTTAATTTAATTTGATTTGTCAAATGTTTCTATAACTTAAAGATCGTTCTAACCTTATAAAAGTTATGAATATTGTAATTTAACAAACGACCAATGAGAGCAGAGCTTATGGCTCGGAGCGGGGTCAAACGCCCTCTATACTTGAGTAGTATCTACTTCGGTAGACGGAGGAGTTTGTGTGGCACATTTGGTTGGTGACTACAGGTCGAGTTGGACCTTTGAGAATTGTAAAGAAAGTATTGAAGTTGGAAGTATGAGCGGTGCCCTGAACCCGCTGCTCGGTCTAAACTACGTTAAAATGTCTTTTAAATCTAAATTAAAAGTGTATAAACCGTGGCTATCGTGTTTTATGCTCACATTTTACCCTGATGACGCCTACTTAACCTGCAATAACTAAAGGAGATGTCGTGAGAACGAGGCCTTCTCCGTATATATATGTATATATATATATATATATATATATATATATATATATAGCAATAAGTCTATTGTATAACAAATAGGTCGTGGTAGCGTAGGCGTCCTAAAGTTAAATAGCGCGAGTTCGATTCTGGACGGAACGCATTCACTCCTTAGTCAGTTTTCTAATGTGTACATTTTTTCCAATTCTCAGATTCATATATATTAACCACTTCTAAGCTCTAGTGTATGCGATACTGACACGCCACCACCACGCCGCCACCACACCGCCACCACGCCGCCACCACGCCGCCATCACGCCGCCACCACGCCGCCGCCATACTGCTACCCTCTGATTTTTATGTGTATATGAGAGTGTTGCTCACCATCACATAACACCGTCACCTCCTTGACAACTACAATTCGGCAGCTGGACCTCGATACGCGCACTTATTGTCACTATTTCACACTATTGTTTAGCGTCATATGATCTACCATATTGAGAAGGCTTTTCTTTGTTTTAAAAATAACCACACGAAGATTTTCTTTTATTGTGTAATATTGTGTATACAGCGTGTTTCAGACCTTACGACAATAAATCGGACCACGTTTTCGTCATGACGTACTCTACCCAAATACAAAAACGAATCAAGGTAGCTTCTTTGGTTTTGACACAGGACCTCATTTTTCATTTCAGAATTTTACAACAGTACAACAATAACAGATACATGTTATCTGTTATTGTGACTAAATCAGTAAGTTAGTGACCAAATGTATCATGTTGCCAGCTCGTTTCTTCATCAATAAACGCGGAAGATGTTCATTCTTACCAAGGTCAGTTAACCAAAATGTACAAGATGTTCTGTTTTTATTGTCTTTTTATCGTAATTAATTTGTTCGGAAAATGCTTTTTTTAAATTTTGACATTTTGGTTGATTTAATAGTACCAAAAACTTTGTATGGAGTAAGACTGTTAAAATTATGATTTATTGTCATTTGAAATGAAACACGTTGTATATATCTTTTTTCAGGTCCGCGCTCCGCCAATGTTTAATGTAGTCTTAATTCAATTTGTTGAAATCACTCGACAGCAACAATACGTAATCAAATAAACCTTTTAACCCACACCGCTAAGCTATAAAGCTGGCCTAATCCAACATAAACCAATAAAAGGGTTCATACAATGAATACGGGATACCTATAGGATTTGCGGCGACGACGTCCGAACCTTGCCTTATTATGAAAAGCGCACATCGGGAAGCAAAACAGTCATCGTTTATTTTCATTCAATCCGTTTTGAGTCAATGAAGTTTCAGATAGAAGAAAAGAAGAACAAAGGTTTCTATCAAACAACAATAATATATTCTATATAACACAAAAATAATGGAACATACTATGGAAAATGTAGACGTAATGTAGACGCCAACAAAAACAAATTTACACCTGCATTAAAAAAAAACACTTTTTATTACCACGCGACATTTGAACTTCTGTTGTTTAAAATTAGTGATTAGAAAACAGACCGTTGTAGTATTGTAATCTTTTATGGAATTTATTAGCCAGGTGTGTCGGATTAAAGTCGACTTAGATACGGGGATATTGTAGTTGCGCAGTATAAAACGATCAACTGATTGAGGGGAAGGGAGTCGAGCGATAATCACGAGCGAAGCAAGATGTGTGTACTACAATCGGTAATCTAATCAGTGACGGACTTTGGGCGTGTTATTGAAATACGACCTTCTGCATTACGTTTGAACTTGTTGTGTTCGGTTATATTTGTACCTGTGTTATACGTGTTTGTATAGTTTTAATAAACTTTATAGTAATACCAACGGCATTTTATTTCGAGTCCCTCGCACTCGTAACAATACAGATAGTAGGGAATGTAATGAGTCCCGGATAATCATTGTTCGTCCGAGCCTAAAAAAAAACAATACAGATAAAGTTAAATCAATGGTTTATACATGTTTTCTGTATGTTATAATGAAAACTTAACCAAAAAATATATTTGTGTTTTGGTGGTTTTAGTAGGCACAGTGGAGCAATTAGCGGCCTTATCACTAAAATTTATGTTTTATAATCCTAATTATAGGTAGCATAATGAAGTCTTAATAAAAGTAAATAATATAAGCTTTCCAAACAAAAAGCGCGTTAAAATATTATTACATACTTAATTAATTTATTCATAAAAACCATTAACATAAAAACTCAACATGACTCAGCGTTTTAACTCCCCAGTACACGTCATGCCTAACCCTATCCACGCAAGTTAAATGCGGCTTATTCGATTACCAAACGGGTTGATTGAATTAAGGTGAATGTACGTACATTACCCGATTTCATATTGTTGCAGTCTCTTATAAATTTGACAAAAGAAAGAAAATTTTGATTTGAGCTATAAATACTCGAAGTCGTCTAGTCGTCCCCTAAGCGGATGACTAAACCAGTGTTCCGCTAATGTACCGCGGCACGCTGGTGTACCTTGGTCATTAATTAGTGTGCCTCAGAAAAAATTCACCATCATTTTTCCGGGGAATATGGAAAAATGAGCAATTTTTCCATATTACATTGCGACGGGCAGACGCATATACCCCTAATACCACTAGCAGTTCACACCAAAAGCCCGATACTTTTTGTCCTCATTTCCCACAATAGTCCTACACTGGCCGGGGCTTGTCCTTGGGTGCATTATTTATGGTGTAGACAGGAACAATCGTTGATCAGTGTCACGCCACATTTACATGAAATTTGCCGAAAGGGCCTCTACGTGTTGGTCTTCCTATGACCCCACGCAAGCACTAAGTCCGGGCCATTTTTATGGCCCGTGGTCTTCAAAGACATACAGTATAATTACCTTTTCTGCAACTTAAACTTTAGGTCTGTTGATTAATAATAAATATTGTTACGATGATTAATAAATAAATGTTGATTAATATTACTGAAAAAAAAATTATTTGTTGTGTACCTCCAAAATTTTTCGATTTCCTACATGTACCTTGACTACAAAAAGTTTGCGGAACACTGGACTAGACAATCTTGTAAGGAACTTGATAGACGTCCAGTTGGCGGACGACTTAACCGTATCAGTCAAGATCATAGACAATTATTAGAAACTTAGTTTTCACTTAACTAAGTTAGTTTTAACCGATCTAATGTGCTCTTCTATGTGTAAAAACGTTTTACTAAACAGGTAGTAGGAAAAACCGCGATGCCCTCACTTACTGTATACGAATAGTCAAATACACAATTTTCAATTAAAAGCCCACCTCAATACATAAATCATTAATAATCACAATCAACAAAAGAAACAATAAATCGTAGATACTTACAATCATTGTCTATAAATGTATATTCCAACCAATTAATCGCACTAAACACCTCACTCACACACGTATATACACACAAACGAACAAACAAACACGAGAAACTGCAGGCAAAAACTAATTATTATAATGAGTGCAGACGAAGCATGGAGGGTGATTTTTTTTGTTATACCATCGACTCCAGCAATCTCTTGGATTGTTTAACATTTATAATTTACATAATTCATAACCATCCGTCAATTTGTGTGGTCCCAGTGAGAGCGGTGCGAATTCATACGCTTAAGCGGGTTGTAGCATTGTAGCTACTGCAGAGAGTTTGTAAACTCTGTAAACATAATATCGATGTGTAGAATAATTAAGGAGAAGGGAAAGAACTGATTTATAGTCTGGAAATCAATCAGATGGAGGGGATAGTATACCAGGCAACTCTTAGCGACTGTTTACCTGAATTATACTTTAATGGTAATACCTAACTTTTTACAAAGCGTGGTTAGGGTGTGATGAGGCTGACAGGCTATCATCGTCACTAAAAGCTCCATTATAAAACAGATTGAAAATAATTTAATCGATTTAACAATTGAATGCTTTTAGGTATGTGTACTTGACTTGAAAAAAAATATTAGGAAAGACATTTCTCATGCAATTCAATGTGTTACCTTAATTGTTACTTTTATTGGAATTACTAGATCGCTTCTTTGCTTCAATAACGTGGTATCTAGAAAAACCCAAATCTACAGCACACCACTTTTAAAGTTTCAAAAAAAGATTTTACCCAAACATATACATTTTTTAAATATTTTTTACAATTAAATTTAGTGTCAATTTACTAAGCTTTTTGAAATATATGAGAAAGTTGTGATAATATGATTAATTTAGCAAAATATAGTGAGTGAGTGAAATAAGTGAGTATTGGGATATGTCACGTTATTGAAGCAAAGAAGCGATATTACTAGTAACAATTACTCGTTTTTCTATATACATAACAATAAATACTTGAAAATTAACTGATTTTAATTTTTCGACTGTTTTTAACTTAGCCAAGAAGAAGTAAACGTTGTTTAAAGTTTCGAGTGATCACAGTTTCCGCATTTCTTGCTTTTCAAAATAGAGAGTAAAAATAGTTTTTGAAACCTTTTAGAAATGTAGCATTTAAATATTTATTCCGGGTGGTTATTTTTATTAGATATTAATTTGGCAACCATGCCATTAATAAAAAAGAAAAACAACAGTGTATATGGTAATGTATATGTTTATATACAGCGTATCCGTTGTTAAGTTGTATCGCGGGATCATTGTGCACTATATCACTATAAGCACTATATAAATAAATAATAAATCTGGAGACAAACAAAAACATTGCATATTCCCAAGTTATGCTTGTATTGTGGGTAATATGCAAGGAACCACACTTCTCAGGTATCTGGGATTACCTGGGATCAATCCCAGTCACCCAGATGAGGAGGAAATACGGGAAAATTCGTTTAAGAAAATTAATGTGCGTTATAAAACGTCACTCTGCTGGCCCACAACTCAAAAGTATATAATGTGCGATCACCATTTAATTTTGTAGTATTGTTTCCAAGATGTACTAACTTATACGCTCTCCGCTACAATAGGGACTCCACATAGCTACCTAATCATTTTAATTGCTGACACAGTTACCTCTTGCGATACACAGCTACTGCATTTAAACCTTTGTTCACAAGTAAAAAAGTTAAAGCGAACGACCTAGAATCTAAACAATGTAATTAAAAATCAACAATGATTTATTCATTGACAATGTCTTATGATTTTAATTATTTTTCGAGAAATAATTAGTATATTTTTTTCTTGATTGGGTTTTTTTAATATTGCTCGTTAATTAGTATTGGTTTTGATGTTTATTACCGATTATGGAGTTCTATTTTTATAATTTCTTTATATCTGTCTGTCTGTGCATGAATAAAATATATGATGAAGAAATTTTAAAGGAAGATTTGTCTACTGTTTGTACAATATCGTAGGCAACATAAAACAGCTAGCACACACGTAACCTATGGACGACAAAAATTATTAAATTAAAAATTCGAAACTAAATTTAAATAAAATTAATTTCCAGGATCTTTCTGGTACCGTAGATGGGGGCTCATTAGATCAAAGAATTGCTTTGAAAATTCGAAATATGTATTTATCAACTAGTTTATATGCAAAATGAATCAATTATGCTTTCCAATAACAATGAAATTGGATAAAATATTGGTATATTAATAATATATTTAATTAACAAAAACAAATTGCTACGAATTATGTTCAGCGTTTACACTGCGGCTTCTAATTAGACTAATTTACATTCATATTTGAATAGAATATTGGTTAATTCACACAAGAAAAAAGTTTACATCAGTATTTACAATATACTAAATAGTGCAATCGGTGGTGCTATCGTTTAAAGCTACTTCTTCCAGACATCTGGGAATAGACTTACGTATAAAAGAATGGGTCAATATTCAGTGCGCAACAGAGCTCTAAATATTATCGTGGGCTTTTACAGGAGTATTAGGGATTCATATATTTTCATAGAAAATACATTGTGCTGCATTTAATACCGTGTAATTTAAAATTTTGGCAACATAACTGTAATTTTTGTTACCTGTCCAACGTGGACAAAACGGGGGTAAATGCTAGTTAATAATCAAGTCCAGATAGTAGGGCATTTGCTTGACTGGATGGCTACCACCCTGGTCTAAAATATGTTGTCTATAACAACTTTGAGTTGTGTTCCGGCATTAGTGACCAGGTTCCAGTCTCTCTTAAGAGAGCAGCAGCGCATTTGTAGCACCTTTGCTGTTGCGAATGTCCACAGGCCATGGTAACCGTTTTCCATCAAGTGGTCTGCCTGCCTGTCTGCTGAACTCCTGCAATATAAAAAAATAACAACAAATATAACATTCAATTAATAACATTTAATGTTACTGTAGGTATGATATATTTATATAGTGAGTGTCATAATATTTTTTTCTATACCGACAGCTCATTAGCGAAGCTTTTAAAATTCACAGGTGGTCATCGTCGTTACCATTAATTTGCCATCAAGTAGGTTTTCACTCTGTTTTGGCGATAAAAAGTGTGAATGATTTTTTAAATTGCAAATTAACCTTTTTTCTTAAGACCTACAATTTAATTGATGCTTGTTTTAAATAAGTTTAGTTAAGCTCAGTCTTATTTCATAGTATACATGGTATTACTAAACATCATTGTTGGTAAATCGGTAAGAAAGTTTAATGCAAAGTGTACTTAGTTATTATAGTTTCACCCTTTGCTTGTGACCCGCCAATTATTATATTTATGTTACGAATGTTGCTTAGTCATACAGCAAATCCAAACTTCCACATTGTACATACAAAAAGTAAGTACCCTAACAATGAAGTTATAACTAGTAAACGGGGGTAAACAACTGTTTTTTGTTTTACCGATTTAAGTCATAGGAAATAGCGGGAATAAGGTACGTATTTCATTTACAAATAAATATGAAAAATTCATGTTGAATTTATGTGTGTAATATAACAAGAAAACAGTTATTCACTGTTCATAATAAATAATATGATTGTGGTCTCAACATTATGTTATAGCAAGGTCAAAACTTTTCATAACTTTAAAAGATTAATATCCACTTCCTAAGCAGTATTTTAGATGAATTGATGGCTGATGAGTATGTAATTCTTTTGGGTGGTTTTTTGGTGGTTTATGTTAATTGTGTTTTGACTCTGGTGCCCCTGCGAGCACTTGTCAGATAGAAAAATGATAAAGGAGAGCTGATGAGAGATATTTTACACAAAATGGACGACTTATGAAAAAAAGAGGACATAAATAAATGGAACTACGAATATTTTATTATGGTTTATTTATAAACTTATCTAAGCTTCCTATTTTAGACAAAATATAATCATTTCTCAGTATACCTTTTTTCTGTACCATAAACCAATTATTTGGAGTCGGCACAATAAGGTTTTTTCTTCCACTCTCCTCTATTCTGTTATTTTTCTTCTGTCACACCACATATCATCATATCACCTTCAAACAATCCATCCATCTTGTTTTGGTCAACCTTTACATTTGCGCCCATCCATCTTGTAGTTTAACATTCTCATTGTCATGTGACTTTCATCCTACCTCATTATATGCCCATACATACCAACTTAATCCTCTTCCTCTCAACTTTTCAGTCACGGTGCAGCTTTCAGAGATCCCCTTATATACTCATTTCTCACCTTATCTATTCTTGTAACACCACGCATGCATCTCAATATTCTCCTCTCAGCTGAGTAGAGATGTTTGTGATTTATCACTTTATTGGCCCAACATTCCAACCCATATAGCATGACATATGACAGATTCATACATTTGACCTTTTAGTTTCAGTGGCATTAGTTTGTCTTAGTATATAGTTATAAAAAACACGGTCAATGCATATTTCATTGCGACTTGCAATGCTATATGCCTTGAGTTGAGTGTGTGTGAGTGTGGGTCAAAGTTCAAGAGATCTATATAGAGCATCTTTAAAACCGAAAAACAACTCTATAATCTTGTAACATAAACCACACAATATCGCGGGTAAAATCTACCAGATTCTATCGTAATAAGGCATCGCATCGCGAATTCGCATACATATATGCATAATTAATATTCTAATTAATGCAAAATAACCACTGTCCGCATAATAACACTGTGGGAGTAGATTAATTCTTTTATGGTTCCGTACTTAATTTTTGAATCAATACATTTTCCGCGAAGGAAACAAGATTTATTTATTAATTAATTAATTCATTTAGAAAAATATTTTGTGGAATACGTTCAGAAAACTCGCAACAGTTATTTATTTAAACATGTCCATAATCATTAATTAACTCAAAATTAGTATGTAATGAAAACGGTAGAAATTACACCACGACTAAATTTGAACCATTACTTGTCTGAAGGAAATTATTTTGTGACATGATGACATTGGATCGATGTGGGAGTACTCGTATTCTCTTTCGATTAAAAGAAGATTTTTAAAAATCGGTACACAATGAATTGTGGACCGATTATTAAAAATCTTCTGCGTTAACGCAGAAATCGAGTAATGTAAAATGAATGAATTATACCCAAAAGGGCGGTGTTATTGTTAAAAAGCAATCTCTTTCAGACAACCCCAGGAATGAATAGAGATTATAATGATGGTGGTATTCACAATACATAGTACGACTCACATTTTACTAATAAATACATAAAAATCTTGTATACATAAAAAAAGTTTTATGTATTAAATAGATGTATTAATTTATTATAACACGTATCAAATAAAAATTAAATAGTTATAATATTAACATAAAATTTGGGTCGTTTTGGTATGAAGACAAATCATTTGCATTAAAAATCAACCGTTGTGATGGATATAGTCCCGGTACAGCTATAAGCCGAGTGCAAGCCTTATTTGCATAAATTGCGGCTTACAGATTCCCAAAATATACTTTTTAATTTTAAGACACATGTAACTTGCTATTTCTTCAAATATTTGTTTTATTGTTTGTTTCTTTTACCCCATTCATTCAATTTTCTTTAGTTTTGAAATATGTTACATATAAGAGAGATAGCACCATACTTAGTCCCATAGTTCAATCAGTCAAAACTAGATGGCGCTGTCTCCTAATGAAACACTGTTAAAAGCTACAGGACTCGAATTAAAATGTTACTATAGAATTTGTTAGAACCATATAAACACGTATAACACAGGTACAAATATAACTGGATACAACCAGTACAAACTGCTCGAATCAATAACGCACGCAAAGTCCGTCACAATATCGTTTATCGAATATACTACACACGACTTGCTAGTATAGTAGTCGTCGCTTGACTGCCTCACTCCCCCGTTCGGGCAACGTTTTATACTAAACTGTACAATACAACAAAGGACCGCGTGAACTGAAGTTTCCAAGAAACCGTAATCTGCACACATGCGGCCATAAACAAGTAGTAAAATAACAATACAATGTTTTTTTTTAATTAAAAATGTTAAACACAAAGTAAACAAAAGAAGTCAATTGCGGGGAAAGGTAATAAACCATGTGTGCATTTACTTTGTCGGTGTGTTTCACACACGCAAATATACAGGTTTTCTCTGTTGAATTAATAGTTTAGTTTAAGATCAATTATTAGTGCATTGTGTCATGAAGTCGGCGTCGTTAGATTCATCCCCCTTTCATGGCAACAGTCCAGCCGAGGTAAAGCGCCCTAGAGAGCTCCCTCAAGCAAGTTGCTCCTCGGGCTCGAGCAAGTTGCTCCTCGGGCTCGAGCAAGTTGCTCCTCGGGCTCGACCAAGTTGCTCTTTGGGCTCGAGCAAGTTGCTCCTCGGGCTCGACCAAGTTGCTCCTCGGGCTCGAGCGCCTTCGCCAGGAGAATAATAATTAAATTAGTGCACACAAGTGAGTTAGTGTTTTTGTTTATTAGTGCAGTCATAAAGACAAAAGTTTTTAAATATTTTATTGCGGTACGGAACCATACTATCGAGTAAGATTCATACTAGCGTCTATCTCTCTCTAACATATGGAAAGCCGCATTCCTAGACAAAGAGAAATGTAACGATTTCATTATAATTATTAGTTATGTGGGAGTTTAATTAATGAGTTATTGCCGTTTTATGTTTGTTTGTCATGAATTTCTGTTTGATGGTTTTGCGAGATGATTGATTGTTATTTAATTGGTTTGTTTAAAGTAAAAGTCAACGAAGAAAATTATTGTTTGTCAGTTGTCTTAACGAATGTAGAATGTTGTATGACGGATTGCAGTCATGTAACATTCTGGTAAAGGTGATAACTCATAACCACGTTTTTGAATATAAAAAAATACTTTTTTGTTATCGTATACATCTACATCTAAATACATATAAATGCAGATTTTAAAAAAGTGACTGTTTTACTTTTTAATATTTTAAAATTTATTTTCATTAAAAATGAAGTTGCATGATTTTAGATTATACACACATACGTTTCATTGCCAGACTGCAGCGCAGTTTGTCGGCAGCGTTATCGTGGATCGCATTACATTATAGCTTATAACTTCTATTTCTTATAGTGAAGTATACTTTTTTTTAAAGTAAATTATAATATTAATTACTAGCTGTCCCGGCAGACGTCGTCCTGCCCGGTAAAAAATAGGGGTTGATCGTAGAGGGTTGAAAATCTAGGGTTGTATGTATTTTTGTATGTTGTATCATAAAAAAATAGAAATTAAAAATTTTTTCTAAGAAATAAATAAAAAAATTAGGGGTGGACTACCCCTAACATTTAGGGGGATGAAAAATAGATGTTGGCCGATTCTTATAGATACCGGATAAGCACAAAAAATTTCATCAAAATCGGTCAAGCCGTTTCGGAGGAGTATGGCAACGAAAACTGTGACACGAGAATTTTATATATTAGATTTTAAATTAATGGATTAAGCAACTAAATGCATGTGAAAGTATATACGGCACTTATATCAAAAAAACATTTTGTTTGTCTGTCTGGATGTTCCGGCTAATCTCTGAAACGGTTGGACAGATTTTCACAGGAATTTTACTGGCAGATAGCTGTATAAGGAGTAACTTAGGCTACTTTTTTAGGGTTCCGCGAAAAAGATCCACGCGGACGAAGACGCGGGCGAAGCTAGTTTCTATATAGTCAAGGTGGCCAAGTCCGTCAGTGGGGGATGAAGATAAGACACCATTGAATTTTGTCTTAGAATTGTAGTTGACGTTAAAAACCGTTTAAAAGAGTTACAAAAGCGGTGTATGAACTTATGCCATTGATTTCGTCACCTTGACTATATATAAAAAATATATTTATGAAAAAATTTCTTTTTTTTTATTGCCTTAAGCAGGCAAACAAGCAGACGGTCCACCTGATAAAAAGTGGTTACCGTCGCCTATGGACGTTTGCAATACCAGGGGTGTCGCCAACGCGTTGCCAACCTCTAAGAAATTTGTGTATGAAACCTGATTGAACCTGATGAAACCAATTTCCTGCGTTGGGGCGGCCTGTCGTAAGAGGTGACAAAACAACCCACAGCCAGGTGGTAGGGCATTTGCCCGACTGGATGGCTACCACCCCTGGTTTACAGTATGTAGAACATATCGCCATATAAGGTTGTAATACCTTAAGTTATGTTCCGGCATTAGCAACCAGGTACCAGTCTCCCTTAAGAGAGCAGCAGCGCATTTGTAGTACCTTTGGTGTTGCAAATGTCCATAGGCGATGGTAACCGCTTTCCATCAAGTGGGCAGTCTACCTGTCTGCTGACCTCCTACAATAAAAAAATACCTTGTTCGAATGTTTTTTTTAAATTGTTGCATTTTTATCTGCTTTTCAACTAAGATTCGAATCGACGTCACATACGAGTTTGAGACTCAGAAGCACTAACCACTAAGCTAAAATTTTAACTAATTTATACACATGAAATAGTTTAAAGCAACGACAAAATAAAAACATTTTTCAAAAAATACAACATATGAATAACATGCAACATCACATATCCGCTTAACAAACCTGACTCAAAAATTACGCTAACCAATTATGGTGCCCTTTGTACAATCACCCCTGAAAGAGGGTGGGTGTCCAAACAACCCTCTGTAAGAAAGTGGGCGTGGCGTCTAAGGGTGGGATCTTGCATCTCTCTCTACACAACGCTTTGAATAAGCCATCTCTGTCTGTATTTTTAGGATACTGAGTGCGCTTCGATTTTCTCGTAAGGCTCGATTCACACTATAATGTCATTCACGGTTCTATCTCGGTCCGGTCTCGGTGTGATCAAATCTCGCTGTGTCTACTCTACTAGTCTGGAGTCGAAATAAAAGCGTATACAAGCAATTCTCCTTGTTGGCAAGCGATTGTCCAACACGGGTCATTGGACACAACCTTCGTATATATCTTTATAGCAACATCCAGATTTTTTTAAACTAGATCATTCATTTGTAAGCGTCACAGTGCCGGCATCACAGTGTGAATCGAGCCAGCATCACATTGTGAATCGAGCCACCATCACATTATGAATCGAGCCACCATCACAGTGTGAATCGAGCGTAATGCTTGCCTGATAGTTTTGTTGGTAGTATATTAATTGTTTTAGTTTCCAAATCGTGGCTAGAATATATGCTCTGTATAGGTAGTTTTCTAACCTAATCTGTAGTGAAGGCAAACATCGTATAATGAAGCCAGCACTTTGTGACAAGTGATATGTACAATATAAAAGCTTTTATTTAACTTGCAATGGATGTATGTATCTATGCATGTAAGTTCGTATGGAATCTTGCAAGTTAAATTTGACCAACTTCCCAGTTTCAAATTGAACTGAAATTTTGCACGCATATGTATATCGCATAGCAATGCAATAATATGGTGCCATGGAACTGATCTGACGATGGAGTCGGAAGGTGGCCATAGGAACTCCTGTACTAAACAAGATAGACCTGTCATGTTTGGACTCGTTTTTCTTGTCTTGCCTAGCACTCTGATGCTACATGATATGCAGGATCTCAAAAGCTTGTATTTAACAACCTTTATAAAAAAGCTTAGTTTAAACTACTTAAATAATCATACTTAATAAAACAAAACTTCATTTAAAATACAGCACACTTCAAACACAAACATCACTTTTAATTAATTATACACAAAATTCTTATAAAATTATATAAAAGTTACGTATGGCAATCAACATGTGAAGTAGTACCTAATAGTATCTCGCACGTAATATATTAAAAAATTAATCCACCACATACTTTTTCAAGATTAAATTAATTAAAAAAATTCACTATCTCCCATATATAATGGCAATTTATGGTATTATCAGCATTTTAAATCATGAAAGTTGCACCCTCGGTAAGTGCAATAAACTCTAACTGGGAATCGAACCGAGTACCGTCAGCTGCGAGCATCGGCCGTGACGTGTTCGTGCTTAATACACATTTCGAGCGGTGTGTTTGATGTTTGTTCGCTAAAATGTATACTTTTTTAATTTCTCAAACCTCTGACCTTTAGGTGGTGCTCATACGTAGTTACTTTTTATGTTTAAAAAGTCGTCGTATGTGGTCGAATTAAATTTTTATTAATTAATCCACATTTTCTACTACTTTTTAATTACGAGATATTCGCTGCAGATATTTTTCACTGTGCGCGCCCTATGTTCACGCACTAGGTAAATTTTATTCGGAAGATTTGCACATTTGCCGCTAGTAGGCTATTCAGATGACATTTTTTTTATAATATTTTCTTAAGTTTTCGCGACATGTATACATAATAAAACTACGTTTTAACGGTTTTAAGCGTAATTTATTTGATTTTTATTATTCCGACGTCATGGCTACTCAAAAGTAGCCGGCCCTTTATTGTAACTTCTTTTTTTGGGGCACGCTAATTTTCGAAAGTTGTAAGTCTAGATTTTTTGGTTGCAGCTCCATTCCAAAATGCCTGTTAAAAATGCTTTTTTTGTAAAGATTAACAAAATTGATTTTTTTCATATTTTTCAGTTTTAATGGCCATTTTTCGATATTTTCGAAATTTCCTTTAAGGGTACTGCGTACACCCACAAAATAAGCCCTGTCAATGGGTTTTGTTAAAGGTTTATTTAGTCTACCGCTAACTTGTTCATTTAAATTATTTAGTTTTAATATTGTTTATGGTTATTACTCTATGGGAGCCTAATCCAATAGATAGAAAGTGGTTACCATCGCCTGTGGACATTTGCAACATCAAAGTTGATATAAATGCACTTCTGCTCTTTTAAGAGTGGTATTTGGTGGTGGTCATGGTAGCGTAATGGCTAGAGCACGCGTCGCAAACGCAAAGGGCACGAGTTCAACACTTAGACAGCTTTCTGACCTAATATGCATATTATATATGTCAAATATGCCAAGCCGCTTTGAACAGGCGTGGCGGATGTTCTGTCGTTCCCTTATAAAGGAAAGCCCAAGCCTAGCATTTATGGGGAATTTATGGGCTGTTATAAAAAAAAAACTCTGAAAAAGTACTTTTTGCTGTATAATTTCGTTTTCTGGTCATTAAAAGTTACTTTAGGCTCCACAAATACCACATTGATACATTTCTGTTCCGCAAGTCTGTGTACTTAGAAAGCGTTTCGTCCCATCAAAACTACTCTGCTTTGACAACCAGTCACCATCACAGTGCTTTTGCAACGGTCAGGTCTCATAACTCGATATACTTGCTCATATCTAGTGGATTCAGATATTTCACCTTGCAATTTGCTACATCTCTGTATTTCAGTACGACATGGGCGACTGTTTCCGCGGAATTCATTGAAGCTCTGTGACCCGGTTCCAGTTTCCCTTAAGAGAGCAGCAGCGCATTTGTAGCACCTTTGGTGTTGCAAATGTCCATAGGCGATGGTAACCGCTTTCCATCAAGTGGGTCGTCTGCCTGTCTGCTGAACTCCTGCAATAAAAAAAACTTAGAGGTCGGCAACGCGTCGCCAACACTTATGGTATTGCAAAGGTTCTTTGGCGATGGTACCTGTCCGTTTGTCTATTTGCCTGCTTTAGGTAATTTAAAAAAATCCACGGTAGTACCAGACCGGCGAGTCCTACATCCACACACGGTGATAACACCACAGAAGAGTTTATGTTCGTGAAATGAAAAGGAACATTGCGTACGTGGCTTTCCATCACACGTCATCCAACTTTCTAATAACCACCGTAAGCATTCCGTGTTTCCCGTCCACGGAAACCGTGCTCCGGGCGTCACCTTAGCGTGCTGCGGCCAAGCTCACCGGTTCCACTCACGACGCGTGTTATCGCGTGTTAAGTTTGCGTGAGTTACGTAACCACCACGTGTTATTTGCACGCAATGTGATAACCGCCGTGTCAATGGATAGCGTGATCCGCGTTGATTTTTAATCATGGCCGCGATGGGATCTTCGCGTGTGGACGGTTGCGTTAGGTTCGGCTTGTCTATCCAGTGTAGCTGGTGTGATATCCGTTATACCGATACACTGATATTGGCGTGGCAGAGCCGTGCTGGAATCATCATTATCTTGATTACAGCAGTGATCAGTGTGATACGATTAACCTTGAACTAATTATCATGCAACTATTATCCGTGCAGGAACGAAGAAAGAATACAATTTCCTGCGGCCAAGCGGCCTGTGGTAAGAGGCGACACAACAACCCACAGCCAGATGGTAGGGCATTTGCCCGACTGGATGGCTACCCCCCCTGGTCTAAAGTATGTCGCCACAACAACCTTGAGTTGTTTTCCGGCATTAGTGACCAGGTTCCAGTCTCCCTTAGGAGAGCAGCAGCGCATTTGTAGGACCTTTGGTGTTGCAAATGTCTATAGGCGATGGTAACCGCTTTCCATTAAGTGGGCCATCTGCCTGTCTATTGAGGCAAACTCCTGCAATAAAAAAATGCTTCCTACGAGCAGTGAAAGTTGTGATGGATAATACCCCTCTTCTCGTCCTTTCCAACCTGCCCTAATGCATCCCTATAATCCGATCCCATATCCCATTCCTTTTGTCATCGCCTATATCCCATTTTACACGTTGGCAACGCATTGGTTTCGCTTCTAGAGTTGCAAAAGTTTCTAATCATTATATTGTTACGAGTTGCGGGACTCGAATTAAAATGCCGTTAGAATTACTATAGAATTTATTAGAACTATACAAACACGTATAACACAGGTACAAATATAATAACACGCGCAAAGTCCGTCACGAAATAGATTACCTAATGTAGTACACACGTCTTGCTTTGCTTGTGCTTATCGCTCGACTGACTCACTCCTTCGTTGGGGCATTGCTTTATACTGTTCAAATACAATATGTCTCCTCGACCGCGTGGATTGAATTTCCAAGAATTACACCAGGCTAATGACTACCACAAGGATTACAATACACAATGGGTTGTTTTTCTAATTACAAATTATATACACAAAGTAAATAAAAGAAGTCCAAATGCCTTAAAGTAATAAACTGCAGGTGTGAATTGGTCTCTGTCGGTCGTAACAATATTAATACGTGAAACAAAACTTTGTACTGCTTTTTACGAAAATTGCGCAGACGGAGTTGTATATAATTTCGCAAACTTATAGTTTATATAGAAATGATAATATCCTTTTAAAAATTTGCATGAAACATAAATTAAATCAATAAAAAAAATACATTACACACACATGTATTTGACACACGCATATTATTTGTATCGTATCAAAAGGCCAAAAATGCTTAAATACAAAATGGCAATAACCTCAAGAATTCGATAAAGTATAATAATAAAAAGGTTATATATAAGCATAGGTTCACTTCGCTAATGGTAGTCCGTTCGATTCCCGGTCAAATTTGCATATCTCATTGTTGGTTTGAAACGGCTATTTTGGTTATATTTTTTCTACTTTTACAAAGGTTTATAACTTAGTAATATAAGGTTGTTGAGGAATTAAAGATTTCTTATGCTTTCTAATTCGGTAATCAAGCTTTAGGGTTACTTCTGAACAAAATATTTTTCTTCGACACATACATTTTACATCCAAACTCATGTATGGCCGGCTCCTAGAACATACTACTCATACTTGCCTTACCATCAGTTGAATTTTGACATTGTTTGTATGGAATTTATGTCAAATTTTAACTGATAGTAAGGCAAATGAACGGTTGGTGTGACATAGGAACCGGCCGTTATTCAATAGTTACATTACAACTTGCTTAATTTGAGAATTTGCAAAATATGTGTTTGTCTGGCGATTATTACTATTATTGATTTATGTCCAATTTTAACAGACAGTAAGGCAAATGAACTGTCGGTATGGTATAGGAACCGGCCGATATTCAATGCTCTAATTACATAAGATATATAGGTGAATGTTTCAAGTGGGCCTTCAGGACCAGATCTTAAAGTATAATAAATGCAAAAAATGAAAGTTGGTTTTTAATTTTATTTTAATATTTTTACGGAACCACACTTTCAAATAGATTTAAAATTAACACTAAGCTTTTCAATAAAGTTCGTGACATTTCCACGATGTCTTCGCACGGTGGCCGTTTGGTCACGCACAGAAGCCCAAGCGTTCAATTTAACATGTTAGTTATACGGTGGACAATTTTTGTCAATAGAATCTAAACACGCATGCACTACCGGTTTTCAGTGACGAAGTTCACTTAGAGTTTTGGTGGGAAACGGATGGCTAATATGGAGTACATTACAGCGCGGGTAGAAGATCTCGTCACGTCAGCCTCAACGACATCATCCGCCGAGCTCTTGTCAGCGTCGGCGTACCAGCCATTTTAGACCCGAATGGCTTGGTGCGCATGATGGCAAGAAACTGGACGGAATGTCACTCATCACTTGGAGGATGAGACGGCTGCTAGTGTAGGATGCAACTTGTGTTGACACACAGACCCCGTCACATCTGCCAAGGGACGAGTGACATTCCGTCCGGTCTCTTGCCATCGTCACGTACCAGGCCATTCGATCATGCACAGAAGCCCAAGCGTTCAATTTAACATAGCAATTATACGGTAGACATTGTTTTGAAATAGATACCTTAACACCCGTCCACTACCGGTTTTCAGTGACGAAGTTCACTTAGAGTCTTGGTGGGAAACGGATGGCTAATAAGGAATTAATTAAATCGCAGGTAGAAGATCTCGTCATGCCAGCCTCAACGCATCATCCACCGAGCTGTAGTCAGCCTCGACGTAACAGCCATTTTAGAACCGAATGGCTTGGTGCGCACGATGGCAAGAGACCGGACGGAATGTCACTCGTCACTTGGAGGATATGACGGCCGCTAGTGTAGGATGCGACTTTTGTTGACCACCACTGACCGGGTCAGGGGCGGGCTGGCTGATTTAGCTGAAGACGTCAAACAGCGCAAATATGGAGCCTTAGGAAACATTTGGAATTGTAATATTAGACCCGTGGGGTCCATCGACAAAAAGTTTGTTTAAAGACAATAAGAAACTCTTTGGCACTAGCCGTGATGATAAGGCTGGCTCATATTTATCCCAGAGAATCAGTATTTCTATGCAGTGTGGCAATGAAGCCAGTCTTCTGGACACGCTTCCCTCTGGCAGTGATCTGGTACAAAATTTATAAGATTAGATTTACTTTTATTTCAGATATTTATAAGACATATGCCTAAAGTGGAGTGGTCATCAGCATTAATTTTAATTATTAAGAAGTACGCGGAAGCCCACTAGAATCGGCTTCATCATCATGTGACTGTCGAGGCCATCCAGATCCTAGAAAACACGGATATAATGAGAAGGCTCAAAAGGATAAAATCGTTTTATTTATAACTAGCTTCTGCCCGCGACTTCGTCCGCGTGGTGCGGTTTTTTAATTATCCCACGGGAACTCTTTAATTTTTCGGGATCAAAAGTATTCTACATGTTGACCAGGGATATAAGCTACCACCATACAAACTTTCATTTAAATCGGTCCAGTCGTTTTGGAGATTAGCCGGTGCAAACAAAGAAACAAAAAATTTGAAAAATATCTAAATTAGTTCCACTTCACTTCTTACATCCCCATGACTTGGTTCTTAGAATTTTTTTTCATTGCACAGAAATTCGACCTCTACAGTTTTATTATATGTATAGATTGTATTTATAATTATTGTATTCAGAATATATACATACATACATAACTTCACGCCAGGTCCCTTGCGGGATAGGCACGAACAACAGAGCGCCACACAGGCCCATTCTTACACACCTCACTTGCTTCTTTGAAATTCATAGCTCTTGTCATGCACGCTCGTCTGTTCTTAAGACTCCTGACATCACTTTCTGCTAGTACATGATCAATTTGATCATCGAAGGTGTGTCGTAGCCTTCCGCGACTACTTATTCGTATTCAGCATAAAACTTTTTAAATGACCTTATTATGAATAAGACGGCAAGTCTCTTGCGAAACCATTTTAGATTTTACTTATTGTTGTATGATTCATATTTGATAAACGTCTCAATTACAGGGCTGCGCGTACGCACCGCAGGGTTTCTTTACTCCATAATAGGCGTCCAATATGAATTTAGCTTTATAGCTTTGTTAGTTTATTCCAATAATTTGTAAGTTATCAAATAGACCTCCGTAATTAAGTGATCTAAGCCTCTACTCGTCTAGATCACTGAAATTTCAGGTATCGGGTTCGATCCCTGGCATAGTAAGTTTAATAAACAAAATTTATGTTTTTTTTTAATTTATGTGTATGGGATTGGTCTCAGAGCTGTCCGTTGTACTTTATCCACATGAGCGAAATTTTCTTAGTTTAGAAAAACTGAGTAGGTCAGTGTTAGTTTCTATCTGATGAATAAACGCTTGAACGACCAAACTAAGGAGTTTCTTTTCCGATTTTTTATGTTCGTATTGATTTATGTTCTCTTTTAATTACTTATTTTCCTATTTATATACACCTTATTCCTACTTATACATTTTTATTTATTTCAAATTCTTATTTTATTTATAAGTTCCTTAACATAAACAGAATTTTTATAGAGTCAATAATTGTTTATTAGGTCTTACAATGCATACTCACCTTGGTGCTTTAGACGTCTGTACACTTTGGATACCACTAACCATCAAGCGGACTTTAAACTTCCTTACCTGTAAATAAATAATTAAAAATTAGAAAGGTACAATGTGTTTTTGTAGGGACTTGGAAAGCGAAATATGAATATTAATTCAATCCATTGAATGCTTTAATGAATATTTACATAAAAAGTAATTATACATTAACCCTCTAAGGGTCACCCTAAACATCTAACCATCGTGTCATTTAATAATTTAACAAATATATTATATCACATGTTTATTTTACTTTCAAGTTTTTTTATATTTTTTTTTATAAAATATATATACATTAATTCATATAAAAACTAGTTGTACCTGGCAGACGTTGTCTTGCCCTTAAAAAATAAAAACCGCTTGCAGTGCCACCAACCGAGATGAATTATTAATGTAAACAATTCCGGGATCTAGGTGAACACACGCAAAAACAATTCATCTAAATCAAACAAATTAAAATAAGTTTAACTGCAGTCACCATTGCCGAAATCGCCCGAGAAAGATATATATATATATATATATATATATATATATATATATATATATATATATATTATATATATATATATATATATATATATATATATATATATATATATATATATATATATATGTATATATATATATCATAACAAATGAACGGCTAGACTGATGTTTTTAATGATAATTTATATTATAACATATTTGACATAAGAATATTTTAATACTTATTATCCTATTCTGGAGGAAGACAATTCTAAAGGGGAAAAAAACCAAAAAAAAATGAGTTATAAATCTTGAAGTTCTTGAGTTATAAATGGTGTAACTAACAGGATTTTGTTTTATATATAAAGATATAAAAAACCGATGTCCGCTGGCAGTGGGGCTTAGGGTTCAAGCTACCGGAGGCTAAGACTCCAGAGATAGGAATCTCCCGACAATGCGGGCCGTGTCCAGCAGGGCTGCATTCGACCCTTCACCCAGATACCAAGCTTTTCAAGGTGACGGTCAAGACTCATCGAAATTAGTGTATTTACTGACACCACTATCGGTACTATTATTTAAGAGTCTAAGTTCCACTTGGTAGTAACCTCATGAGCAAGATCAATATACTTAATTTGTTTCTCTTTCTCGGCTTTCACGAGGTTACTATCGTGGGGGATCAACTATCACAATATCAAGCTTATTGGCGACAATAGTCCTGTCTGTGATAATTGATTGGTCTCAGTAGAGCCGATACTGACAAGACAAGTCCGTATTTAACAGCATGTTGCTGGTGAATGATCCCGGCTGCTAGGGTGTGCTTATGCAAGTAGTCACTGTTAGCAAGACGAGTACAACCGGCAGTGTCATGTCTGAAAGACTCACAAGGGCGGTGACACACCCGACAAATATCAAGCGTACCATCCTTCAGATCGTCCTTCCGATAGGTGGTGGTCTTGACAAGTCGTCTATAATTTCACAGACAAACCCTTCGCTTTTGGTAACCTTTCGAAAGCAGAGGCTTCAGAAGAAAAGAAGTCACAGTAAAATAAAGACGATTGTAGAATAAGAAGACCCAAACCCAGCAAAAACCAACTGCCAGACTTCAAGACACTGTGAGCTCTTTCTGCGTGCAAGGGAATACAAACCAACTTGACTGATAATCTCTTTTATTTATTTATTTTTCCTTTCACCCATTTTAATATTATATAAAAATTTTAGAACTAGGCATGTTTGCTGGAGAGTTTCTTGCGGCGCTTCTTCTCCTCAAGCCATGGTGTGTAGCGTTGGTAAATTAGATTAGGCTCCCATAGAGTACATAATAACCATAAATAAAATTAAAACTAAATAATTAAAATGAACAAGTTGGCGGTAGGCTAAATAAAACTTTAACAATACTAGTTGGACAAATGTCATTTTTGTTGTCCGTGACCACGGCCACTAAAAAGCGGCCGAAACGTCGAATAAACCAAAATCAAATAAATTACCGCGCTTAAAACCGTTAAAACATAGTTTTATTATGTATACAAGTCGCGAAAACTTAAGAAAATATTAAAAGAAGATTGTATTTAATTGGGGTTAACAAAATTTTCGTCTTGATTGACCGTGACTCGCTGGAGACTGTTTTTATGTTTTAATAATTGTTGTTTCGCATACACATTTTATATTCCCAAGCTGAGCAAATTGCGCTTGTTGTATGGCAAAAGTGAAATAATTAATGATAATGTCAACAGAAACTAGGTTTTACGCGTTGACGCGTTCACGCTGTTCGCTTGTCAAAGCTGTCACTTTGACAGTCAGATAAAAACTTTTTAAATTGCACCCCGTTCGATATTGAATTTGAATTTTAAATTCGAAACAAATTGGGTAGCAAACACATGTTTAATTTGCTTTTTATAAACAATTGTATCAGAAGTAGGTGTACTATTTGCGCTGTAGCATGGTGTAGGTGATAGCTGTCAAGATTATCTACATTATTAGGCAAATGACATTATGCAATGTCATTTTATCAAAACCAATTCTCGCAGCTTCAATCTTGTTCTCTTTATCACGATTTAGACGTTTCTGTTTCCTATATTACATTGTGTTTAGCACTGAAAACAAATTTGAAAAAGTCTTATATATATATATATATATATATATATATATATATATATATATGTGTGTGTATGCATTTTCTGCTTGCTTCTTATATCACTTTTAGGTAACTCACTATACGTAGGATTCATGTTATAATATTACGGTGCATAGTTTGATATAGTAAGTGGATGACTTGCACCCAGACTAGGACCATAATATATCCATGCTCGAAAGTCAAGGTGAATTTTCAATAAAATGCGAATCTCAAACCACAACTACATGACACAAAACATGAATAAAACGGTGTTCAGTTGAGCAAGAATCGAATTTTGGACATCGAAACTCAACGTACCAGTAAACCGATACTAAACAGTAGCTTATTCACACTATTTAAGCATACATCTATCAATCAAAAATCAACCTTAAATATAAGTAGAATAAAACATAAAAATCGCTTGTAATTCCTATTCAAAAATCTTCACAGAAATTTCAGTCTTGTAGCTGTAAATATTAAGACCGTTTTGTACGATAGCTATTGAAGTGAAAGATGTAATACCTTCAAATGATTTTCAATCTTACAGGCTAAGGAATAGTGTTGAATTTTGAATACGGTGTGTAATATCGAGGTGTAAAAGGTATAGAGTTACTAAAACCATGGTGTTTTCCATGCCATTTAACAGTTAACATCTGTACGTCAAATCGCGTTAGCCCTTTTCGTCATGACGGTACAATGGATGTGATTTTTGCATGGAATTGGATTTTGAATAAATCGTCTTATTTAAGATGTTCTTATACACAATCGAATTATATACAGTGTACACTCCATGTAACGTTACTCGATTTAACGACAAACTCCCTTAAACGTCGAAATCACTTGGCTAGAAATTAGAAAACTTTTTCAAAGTTTTTTTTAATAACTTTTGAACTAAGGGTGGACAAACGAAACTTTGGCCTGGACAAACATGGATTATTAAAAAATCTCAATTGGAGGTGCCAGCTTCACAAACATTTTTTTTTATACCTTTTCAACCAAGGCTGGGCAAACGAAATGTTTTCCTAGGCAAACGTGGACAAACGAATGAGATAATGTTGGTTTAAAAATTCGTAACTCGAGGTGCCAACTTGACAGAGCTCATATATTTTTTTATAGCGAATATAGCAAGCAGGCATACATGCATGCATGCACAGCTCATGGAAAGTATTTACAGCCGCCTGTAGCCAGTATGCAAAATATCTAGCGAAGCTAACGGGTTACCAAACCTTAGGATAGGATAAAGAAGATAGAATAGGAGAAGCGGGAAGTGGCTATATATAGACTGCCCTGCAAGGTCCCGTCATCATACATCAACTTGAATAACAACAACGACTGTGGAGTAGTATTATTTTGACGGTTTCTGTGGTTGAACGAACTACTTCTTACCGGCCAAACTCGCTGGAACGCAGAGGCTCCGGGTTCGATTACTGGTAAAATAAAACAAACTCTCTATTATTTACTATGGTCTAGATGTCCGGGATCGGCCCCAGAGTGGTCCGTTGTATATTATCCATAACACAAGCGAAACTATCCCATGCACCCAGCTTTAGTAAATAACAGAGAGTTCGTTTAGGAAATTTACCTTGCCAGGAATCGAATCTGGAGCCAATGCATTCCAGTAAATTCGGCTGGCTCAGAGTCAGCCTGTTCAAAAATTAATTAAACTATTTTTAATGTAAATAATTAGGTATTCTTCAATTTACTCTGTTTATCTTCTAATATATAAAATTCTCGTGTCACAGTTTTCGTTGCCATACTCCTCCGAAACGGCTTGACCGATTTTGATGAAATTTTTTGTGCTTATCCGGTATCTATGAGAATCGGCCAACATCTATTTTTCATCCCCCTAAATTTTAGGGGTAGTCCACCCCTAAATTTTTTTATTTATTTTTTAGACAAAATTTTTAATTTCTATTTTTTTATGATACAACATACAAAAATACATACAACCCTAGATTTTCAACCCTCTACGATCAACCCCTATTTTTAACCGGGCAGGACGACGTCTGCCAGGACAGCTAGTAAGATATGAAATCTACTCCACGCCATTCTATGTTCTAAACCGAAAAGATAAAGCGTCAGGAGATAACACCGTAACAATACTTCTCCAATTAAATTAACCAACACCTACAAGTCAGTATTGTTGGTAATAAGTTTCGGCATATTTAGTACCCTTTTTGTATAATTCGCTGTACTTTAAAGAAAACAACCAAGAGTCTCCAGTTTTAAAGATTATAAAGAAAAAACATAGGTGCAAATTGGACATACTTTTTGCTTTATAATTGTATGTTTAAATATCCTTTATTCATTTAAAACTAGCTACTATGCAGTTACGAGATTGGTAATGGTTGGTTGTTATATCTCTTTTTGTTATGAAACCACAATGATGGAAAATATAAGGGAAATGGAAAATATAGAGCACAGGGAAATACAAGCAGTTATGCAAGGGAAGGGTTGCACAGTACCTTTAAATAAGCGATTATTTCTTCTTATTTCTCAGTTAGCACACACAAATGTCCAAATTTCACGAATTCAACTAATAGGATAATATATAAGTATATAAACGATATAATGTTAACAATGTTCAAGCGATGCGTATGCGATGCATTTCATTAGCAAAGAGTGAATTTTATAATAAGTCATGTACAGAGGAGGAAAAAAGATTAACATGAATTTAAGAGGTAGTTTAACATGAATGAATGAATATTTTAATAGCATATAGAGATTAAATCAAATCATATTTACAATAGAAGGTCTTGTCGGCAATATCTTCCAGACCACCTTCACAATGATTAAAACTAACTTAAATGATACAATCGTATGGAAAATTCGTTTGAGAATTTTCAATATAATTAAATGCGTATCCAACAGGTATGCTGTGTACTACACAAACATCAGTATGAAAAATCTATCAACTCTTGCCAACGGTTGCTTGAAAGATATCACTTTTTACCGATAAGGCCACTTGCCTAGGCCTTGTACTATTTTTTTATCTTTTCTATTTCTGTTTGTCTATGCGTTGGTGTACAATAAAGAGCTATCCTTCTGTCTATATTTCAGAAATACCTGAGCTCGTGTCTTAATACATCGACAGATTTATGTGCTTTATATGCCCAAGCTAAGTCACGTAATACAAAACTGATAACTCTGGAATGAAATCCAAACTAAATGAAATGTCTATTCACAAAAATATAACTCACCGAGTATCGAACCAGGAGATTACTGACTTGGTGTGGCGGTGGTATGATTATATATATATATATATATTGCATTTACGGAGCGATTTAATTTAATTTAAATTTATGACAACAAATGATTCACGTTACGTGGGTTACACGCGCCGTCAGATTTGAAGGAAGATTTTAATAATAAAAGAAAAGTTTGTATATGCCGAAAGAAGGTTACTTGGCGATACCAGTTGGCAAGTAAGGGAAGTCTCAAAGGAATTAACATTATTGTAGTAAATATTTTTGGCGACTCCCCTTTCGAACGAATCTCTTAGTGACTCCAAGTAATTTACTATCAGTTTGCTATATTATTGGTATTTCGTATGACATTTTAAAAGCTATTAAAGATTTTACTATTTTCAACGGTTAAAGGTCGGCTTTTACCTTTAAATACTATATTTAATCAGTCTTTTAGACGGTTTCATCGGTAGCAATAAATTAATTGCTCTCACGATAAACCGGGGATTGTGTTGTTGGAATACTTAATATGTAACCTACATCGCCAGATTAGTTAAGAATTTCTTTAAAGCTGGGTTGCCTGGTAGATATCGCTTTTAGCGATAAGGCCGCCTGTTGTTTTTCCCAAAAATATTGTAGTTATGCATTTTGTTTTTGTATGTGTTTGTTTTGGTGAGCAATAAAGTGTTATCTATCCATTTATCTATCTATGTACTGAGCGTTTAAGGAACGGAGAAACGAGCCCACGGTGGCTTGCGTCAAACAGTACACACACTTTTTCTACATTTTGCTGGGACTTGCCGAACAGTGCCGTAAATAGCCTTGTAGGCACCCTATGCGAGCTTCTATAACTGCACCCTTGTTTTTTTAAATATTGTTATGAGTTGCCAGACTCGATGTAAAATACCGTTGGAATTATTATAGAGTTTATTAGAACAGACATGTGTATACAGACGCGTATAACACAGGTACAAATATAACTGTACACCACCAGTTCAAACGTAATTATATAATATAGCTTAAGAGCCAGTGATCGGCTACCTGTGTGTATTTGACCAGACCTGAGGTTTTGTACATTGAAGCACCTATACCTACCATGCATGGTATGGGGACTCACTAAGCTCTGGGTGGTGGACGCAACGAGCGCTGAGGTAAGACAGTATCGATTTTTGACGAATTTTAAATCCATTTGACCAGAGCTGCCGTTTTGATATTTGAAAATATAGGCTAAAATTATTATTATCGGAAAATAAGAATGGCAGACCATTATCACGCGTTTAACTTTGTGGCAGAACATTTTGAAAATGATAAAAAAAATTGAAAGTAATTGGCCAGATCTGCCATTGATGTATTTTGTTTATAGTCTTAAAAATGTATATTGATCGCGGCAGACGTCTGACCTTCAAAGAATCCTCTGCGGTCAAACTGTGTTTGAATAAAACTTTTTTGTTATTTTGATTTACATTCATATTTTATAAATAAAATTTATCTCCTTAGATAAATCTCTTACTAATTCGGTAAATAGAATAATTAGTTGTTAGTAATATAGCAGCCAATCAAGATAATGTTTTAAATTAAAAAAATTATCGAGAAGCGGGTATGGCACAGTCGGCCCGCTTCCCAGAACAGACTGGGCTGCTTAATTACATTGATCATTGCGGTTCAGGAGAACTCTATATATTATGATGCAAAGAGTAAGCTTCGTACATACTGTTACGAGTCGCGAGACTCGAATTTAAAAGCCGTTAGAATTACTATAGAGTATATTACAACTATACCAATAAGTATAATACAGGTACAAATATAACCGAACACTACAAATCCAAACGTAACGCAGAAGGTCGTAATTCAATAAAACGCACAAAGTCCGTCCCTATTAGATTTTCATTATCGGTACACATGTCTCGCCTTGATCGTGGTTGTTGCTAAACTGCCCCGTCACTCAATCAGGACATCGTTTTATACTGTACAAATGCAGTGTCCCCGTATCGTAGTTGACATAATCCGAAACACCTGGCTAATGAGTCGGCTGCAAGCGGCCATAAATGAGTACAATAAAACAATGGGCTATTATCTAGAAACGTACGCCAATAAATGATTACAGAAAAGAAGACAATCATAAAAGAATTTTGTGAATTTTGTCGGGACCTGAGGTGTACCAGCATTTTGTTAAGTTTTCGCGACTAGTATACATTCCAACGTTTTGAGCCACTTTTCAGTAGCCTTGATCACGGAAGACAAAGATGTGAGTGAAACTTGTTAAAGTTCACTGACATTTGAGGTCTTTGTCTTCCGTGATCACGGCTACTGAAAAGTGGGCGAAACGTCGGAATAATAAATATCAAATAAAAACTGCGCTTAAAACCGCTAAAACGTAGTTTTATTACATTTTATTCTTTTAATAACAATAAATATTCTTGAATTCTTCATGTATTTCTACATCTCTTTTCATACAGTGCCCAGCTCTACTGTATTGGTTTGAAGACAGTTTATAGTACTTCATATAACCAATACAAAATAAACCACAATTTGTAAAGCACCAAATCAGGCCAATCAAGTTTGTCCGCGATGATGACTGACAGCCCGTCCGCTTGTGTGCGAGTAGACAATGATAATAATTACTTAATGATAAGTCATTTATACTTCGCCCGCGGTGCGGGTGTCGGTGCGCCTTAATATTGTACCGACAGCAACAGAAATAAGCGACCAGAGATGGCAGAGTGAGACGGGTGATATAACTTTCTCTCTCTCTATAATGCTCGGGCACCATCTGGGATAATGTTATAGTTATTGATTCTGACCAAATACGTCTTGTTTATAGCGTCAAAAATAATATCGATAACAAATAAGCTACATTAGTGTATGTATATATATATATATATACGCACATTATCTGTGCATTTTTAACGCTATTAACAATTAATAACAATATGAGATCAGAAATAACGCAATAAACCCATTATCCTAGATGGAGCAGTAATATACTTACAACAATATTGTATGTGTTATGTTTGTAACAAAGTGGCATCAGACATTTACTACTTATAACTTAGCATACTAAGCTTTATCGGGGGGACTTCTATACGATTAATCGTCCAAAAAATAAAATCAATAATGAGTTTTTGTAGAATAATAAATTGTAACGAATCTTAAATTTCTAGTTTCAGAAGTAAGAAATACAGTCAATATATAAAACTATTAACTCAGTATCTTCCAGCAACAATTGTTAGCGTTAATATAGAATATATATCTCGAGAGAAAAAATCAATTTTACATAATAAACAGTATTCCAATTTATTAAAAAATAATTTCATCCTTTCTCCAGCATCGCTTACGTAAATTTCGATACTAGAAATTAAGTAATAATATTTCTAAATAAAATTTACGTAAATCTGTATCCTGTGAAATCTATTTCACTTTCTAAGATAAAATGTTTTCTATGTGTCTATTACACAAATGCCTTATAATTTGATTAATTGTCAAGACGGATAATTAATAAACAAAGTTACAAAGGAATCAGATCACACTCGGCTAGTAATGTATATGAATGCTTAACTATAAAATACAAACTCCATTTGAACTTCCAAAATGTTAAAAACAAAGCTATTTATTATTTATTGTATAGGCTAACATTAGACTACCAGCATTGTTTATAACTACCAATTTAACTGCACACAATCTGCCTAAATATTAAAACAATCAAATAAAATAGCATTCGTAATCCATCTTTGTAAAATTACACATAATTATTTCGATTCCAAAACTAATCTTCAACCGAAAATCGTAATAATTGGTATCATTTCCACATAAATAATATTTAATAGCAAACAATTTGGGAACTAATTTTTCTAAATGCTAACTCAACACATGAAAACAATAAATGGTGAAAATTTCTCTTCAGAATAGAGAACTTTAGGGTTAAGATTTTGCTTTCTAAATAGATTTTTTTTTCTTTTTTTTAAATATTTCTAGGGTCCTTATGGAATGATCATTAAGTTTCTTATATGCATCGTTTTTAAATTCATTAATGTTATTTTATATAACAGTAATGTTAACTGTACAATAATTATTAATTTAAGACCAATAATATTATATGTCAGTTATGAAATACATTGAGAGATAAAACGGATTAAAAAACTAGTTATTGCTTTAAATAACAGATCATATATTGTAGAATTAGCTAAATCACATTATTATTGTAATTGAATGAGCATAATATAATAATTAAAAAAACATCGCTACCATCTGGATAAAAATAGGTGTAAACACGTTACATGTTCAGTTTTACAATCGTGCGTAAGAAAAGATAACAAATTACTTTGCATTAGGTCAGATTTTAGGCTAGCCTATTCTACTCCAACGATAACCGAATGCGATAAAAAGAAAAGGCAATATAATGACTATTCTTGAAACAGTTGTTTTTCCTCAAACTTTCAATTTGGCTGTTTCTTATTTTATCTTGTATGTAAGCGTGATCTATCATAAACCTCGTTTACACTTGATATCAAATGAAATGTCGGTAGTTCATGCCTATAAAAAATACTAGTCATATTGCTTATTAGCCAAAACAATTTTCGACTTTGCTGCTTTTAGACATAATTATGTTCTAGACAGTATATTGTACATTATGTTGAGCATTCAAATATTTATTGCATCGATAAAATCAAAGGTATCTACAGAACCCCTACAACAGCTGTTCCCCTCATATGTAGCTACCATTTTTTCTTAAAATAATTAGTTATAAACGCAGCTATTACAATAGTATTTTTCGTATAATTTCGCTGCCGACCGTACCGAGTAGTTTTCCTGGAACAAATTCCAAAACATTTCGTTTGATGCGCCATAATAAGAGTCAATTACGAAAAAGTTTAGTATTTTCTACCATTTTTTTGTTACTGTTTTGTGTAAATATATAAATACTGGGAGCGTATTCAGAGCGAGGTTTTTCTTAGGACATTATTCGGTTGTAAAGTAAGAGCGCGGTTTATATTCTTGCAAACTGAAATAGGATGTTTGGTTCTTGATATTGTTACATTCCGACAAAGAAAAGTGAATGCTCACCTGCCTGACATAAACCTGGTTTATTACTTTCCCGCATTTGGACTTCTTTTGTTTACATTATGTTTAAAATTTGAAATTAGACAATAGCCTATTGTTATTGTACTCGTTTATGGCCGCACGTGTACAGATTACATTTTCTTGGAAAAATCCAGTCCACGTGGTTGAGTGTGTATTGTATAGTTAGTATAAAACAATGCCCGGACGGAGGGGTAAGGCAGTCAAGCGAGAAATACGATAAGAGCAAGATGTACATTCATTTCGTCGTGTCGGACTTTGCGCGTGTTATTGAATCGTGCAGCTTGTACTAGTGGTGTCTATTTATATTTGTACCTATGTTATACGTGTTCGTATAGTTTTAATAAATTATTAAGTAATTCCAACGGCATTTTAATTCGAGTCCTGTAGCTCGTAACAATATTTATTGTCAAGCCCTTGGTGTAGTATATTACCCTCCAGGTGTGTCCCGCTTGGGGAGAGTAGCGTCGTGAACTCGTCGTCATTTTCGAAGAAGAGATCTCGCTCCAGGCCGTAGATCGGGTAGTGGTTGGGAGCAAATCAAGACGGGAGGTCGTCTCCTTCTTTTGGGAGTGCGTAATGCTTGCTAAGGAGGAGACCGAACAAGAACGTGAGCGTATGAGCTTCCTATACTCCCACCAAACGAGAAGAATAATTTAAGACATTTTGAGAGCCATAATTTCACTTTTTTAAATGTTATTTTTATAGCATGAGTTCAGCAGACAAGCAGACAGCCCACCAGACTGTTTTATGAATACAGTACTCCTAGATATGTTCAAGTTTTTAATAACAATCTTTCTCGTGGGTGAAAAAAATTTTAAAATTATAGTGTTGTAAATATAAAAATTGTACAGTATAATAACCGTACTCAGAGTCAGATAATGACTGATTCAACTTAAAGGAAATGAAAGCGGTTACCATCGCCTATAAACATTTGTAACACCAAGATGCTACCAACTTGCTGCCGCTCTCTAAAGGGCGACCGGAACGTGGCCACTAATGTCAGAACACAACTCAAGGTAATTATGGCGGTGTAGTGGAACACTCAGACGATAGATGGCGCTGTGCAATAATTGTGATCGCAAACGTTTCCCGAAACATACAAATAATATATACAAATCAACAATAAATAATAGTCATGCCTTAGCTTCCTAAGAACAACATTAGCTTGATTGGCAGATTTTCCGTTGAGATGGCTGATGGAGTATTTCATCTCGCTCCTCTATCGCTCTACCCTCTACTGGGCATTCTCCTCTGCCAGCACACTCTAGACCAGAGGTGTTAGCTATCCAGACGTACAAATAACCTAACTGCTGTGGGTTGTTTTGTAGCCTCCTAGTACAGGCCGCCCGGCCGCGGGAAATTATATTCTCTTCCGTTCTTGCACGGATGAAATATTTTCTTTGTATTTATTAATTTTTTTATGATTGCTAGTAGGCAATCTGGCAAACCGACCACCCGGTGACAGATGGCTTCCGTCACCCCTGGACATCTGCAACACTAAGGGAGCTGAAGCGTTGCCAACCTCGTTGAGAGAATTCATGAAGAAATGTCATTTTAGCTCAAGTATAGCTGCGTGAAAACCTCTAGAAGGCTATAAATTCATAATACAATAATAGTTATAATATGTTAACTACGTAATTTATTACAGAAAGCATTAACTATTATTAGTCTTACAACATTTAACGTTAGGCCACACACGATATCTACGCTGTTGTGAAATTAAAAGTTACATCTGAGAAGTAAGTCTCAGTTTTATATTAAAGGGTTCCGCTTTTATTTTTATATAGGGATTTTTTAATAGTATAGAAAATGCTTTATTGTACAAAGATGTTACATAAATTCAAGAACATTCAACAACATGAAAAGTACAATCGGCGGTCTTATCGCCTATGGCAATTTCTTCCAGACAACTTTTGGATGGAGTATAGGAAGAACAACAAAAGTCGGTAGTTGCTAAAATAGCACTCGCACTTAATATATGATTATAAAAATGTATCTATTGTCTTTCCGTGTTTAAAGAATATCAATTAAACAATTGCAGTCTTATTAATAAAAAAAGTCTTAATCCTAGGAGTAACCGCCTTTACGCCGGACTAGTTACTATTGGAGTAACTAAGCATTAACTTCGTCGTAAGAGTGTTATTAATAAACAAGGAGTATCCTCGGAGTAACAATACCTTCCTTACACTATAGATTAGTGAATAAATTATGGCAACACGTATCATTTAAAAGTAAAAAGACCGATTGGGTGAGTGGAAATGACAAGTTATGTTGACAATTGACATTTATAGTGTCTAATTGATAAATGATTCCTAATTTCCGACACAAACGTTACCTAAAATTTATTTGAATTTTTTTCGTAGTGCCTAGTTTTTCTTTCATTTACAAAATTAGTATCACGCATAAACCACTAAAACATGAGTCAATAAAAAAGTATATATGTGTAAAATATATCGAAGGCAAAGTGGAAGCAAGGAAAGGGGAAGAGAAGACCAAGGCGAGCATACATGGATCAAATAAAAGAAAAAGTGGGTGTCGTGTCTTACATAGAAGTAAAACAACTGGCCCATAATAGAGAAGATCGGAAGAGGCTCCACCGACAAGAACGTGCTCTTAAATGATAAATGCACTGAATAAAATATATAAGATATTAATTTTTAAATAAAATTTTATTTAGTCACACTATTGTAGTATTTCCTTAACTAATCACACCGCTTAGAAAACATGTCACTTGAAGAGAAGGGCGCAAGAAAGTCTTCAACAACATGCTTATCTATGTGGCATTTGTATGAATTTGAGCTCTCTTTTGTACTAGTGCCAAAGGCAACTTTTTTGTACATAACAGATGTTGTTGACTAACTCATTCCACTAAGATCTCCTGCATCATTTAGAACCTGTTAAGTAAAATGTTTTTATAATACTGAATTTATTAAGAAATGGATGTATACTGAAATATGATCATTATTTCATTTACTTCTTCACGAACCCGTATTCTTATGGCTGCTAAAACTTTAATATGAGGAGATATAAAACCTTATTTCCTATGTTATTTTATTATATTAATGTCAGTTTATTTGTCAAATTGTCAATAATAATTGTCAGCGCTTACTCTATGCTTAATCCGTCGTAAAACTACCCAGCAGCTTGGAGTAACTTTTACTCTGAGATTAAAGTCGAATTCGTCTACCCCTTGTTTACTCCACGTTTATTAATACTGATATTGGTTGCTACTGAGATAATACTAGGAGTAAAGTTAATCTAGGTTTACTCCATGTTTATTAATAAAACGATGGGTGGTTTTTATCCGTGCAGGAACGGAGAAAGAACAAAATTACGTGCGACCGGGAGGCCTCTCGTAATAGGCGATAAAACAAGCCACAGCTAGGTGGTAGGGTATTTGCTCGAGTGGATGGTAACCACCTCTAATCTACCACAGTAGAGTATGTCGCCATAACAACTTTGAGTTGTGTTCCGGTATTAGTGACCAGGTCCCAGTCTCCCTTAAGAGAGAAGCAGCGCATTTGTGGCACCTTTGGTGTTGCAAATGTCGCAAAATGTGCAAAGGCCGCCTGCCGCAGGAAATTGTATTCTTTCTCCGTTCCTGCACTATTGAAAATTATATGAAGTGGTGTGTATGATGTACGGATGTAGTTTAGGCCATGTCAGTCAATCAGTCAGTCACTGAGGACAAGCAATTATATATACATAGATGAGGCACTAAGCCAGTCGAGGTTTTTAAATCAACATATTTATGCTTACAGAACCCTAATAAGCATACAGTGACTTGCTTACTAAATTATGTTTTAATCCTTGCCGATTACAAGCAGCTGTTTTCAAGCGCGCTTTTTAAATGTCATAAGTTTAAAAATGCCCGGCTCGTTTTAGCATAATATTCATTATTCAGTATAGTTATTTTTTAATTTAATTTAAAGTATAATTACGTCACATTATTTATAATTATAATTAAATTTTATTGCTATATAATTATTATGGTGACATTCTTAACTATGTGAGGTGTGATTGTATGTTTTTGAACAAGTCCATAGTAACATTATAAATGCGAAATTAACTATGTCTGTCTGTTATAATATAATATAATATAATACTGTTATGAGTTGCAGGACTCGAATTAAAATGACGTTGGAATTACTATAGAATTTATTAGAACTGTATAAATACGTATACATACATACATACATACATAACTTCACGCCAGGTCCCTTGCGGGGTAGGCACGAACAACAGAGTGCCATACAGGCTTATTCTTACATACCTCCCTTGCTTCTTTGACATTCATAGCTCTTGTCATGCACGCTCGTCTATTCTTAAGGCTCCTGACATCACCTTCTGCTAATACATGATCAATTTGATCATGGAAGGTGTGTCGTGGCCTTCCACGACTTCTGCATCCATTCACTTTTGCATTGTATATCTGTTTAGTCATTCTTTCATCATACATTCTTCCCACATGCCCGAACCACCGGAGCATTCCTTTCCATAAATACGTATAGTTCTAATAAATTCATAAGTCGTGGTAACGTAATGGCTAGCGCACGCGCCCCTAAGTCGAAGGCCGCGGGTTCGATCCTGACAGAAGCGCATGCACCTCTTGGTCAGTTTTCTGATCCAATGTACATATTGTTACAATGACCACGTGGTAAACACGGTGAAGGAAAACATCGTGATGCAACCGGCATATCGAGATTACCGATGTGTCAAACATGCCAAGCCGCCTTGGACAAGCGTGGCGGGTATACTGTCCGTTGCCCTGTAATGGGAGGACCGGGCCCAGCAGTGGGACATTTATGGGCTGACATGGGATGGGATGTCTAAAACATTTCGAAGTCGGTGCAAAGTAAAACATAAACATTAAAAGACTATATTTTGAAAATTACTAAGCACTGACTTTAAGATGTTTTAGATAATTTATATTAATAATGATACATAGCTTTAGAAATAAGTTATTTTATACTTTTTAGTTTTTTACATTTTGAAGTCGGTTTTTTTAAACGAAGTTTTGTTTTTCACTTTAGAAGTCCATAAAAACAATATATCTTACTTCAATCCCATTGTAAGAATGGCTCGTTATTACAATGAGGTGGTGGGTAACAACAAAGATATTGATATATAAATATTCATAAAACAGATAATAGTAGTTATATCCAAATAAAGATAAATAAATCCATTCAAAGACAAACTTGCCAACAAACAATCATAATATCTTATATATATAAATCTCGTGTCACGATGTTTCTCCGCGATGGACTCCTAAACTACTCAACCGATTTTAATCAAATTTGCACACCGTGTGCAGTTTGATCCAACTTGAAAGATAGGATAGTTTTTATACCGTTGGAACCGGTAGGTGGCGCTGAGATCGGGTTCTAGAATCCTCTTAACAACGGGGAGCGATTTTGTTTTTGTGTGTTTGAGTGGGTCCCCGGATGGTTTAAATCCACAATTGGAACCGGTAGGTGGCGCTGGGATCGGGTCATATTTTTTCAGAGCAGGACAACGTCTGCTGGGGCCGCTAGTTTAATTATAAGTAAGTTATTTTCAGTCTCTTTGTAGTATTTTATGAATGCACTTATTTGTGAATTGCAATCCAGATTTGTGTTCACATTTTAGTCGTAAGGTTTTGTAATGATGGTAATTTGTTTTGTGCATCAAAAACTAAAAAAATAATGGAAAGCGTTTATTCCTCAAATGCAATATTAATAAAATATAAAAAAGACAAAACAAAATATTTTGACAGTTTTATGCTGGTGCATAGTTCGACAAATGAGGTTGGCACTCAGTATATTGCTGTGCCGGAAGTTATTCCGACACAGCATTGATTTTCAGTGCCTATATGTTTCGTAAAGGGCGATATATAATAGCACACTAGTTCTTTGTTACGATAGAAAACCGGTAAACTCTAGACAACACGACGAGCCATAACAATTCTCAGAATCAATCATAACCGTAGTAACAGTATGTTTTAAAATATCTCTCAACATCAACCAATTAACAAGATCTCTTCGTTCAAGCAAGAGTATTAATAAATTGTTCAAATGTCCATGCTGGTGCAGGTCTTGTTATAATGGGCATCGATAGCCTATGAAATGAGATGACGCCTGACTGAGCTCCGTTGGAGAGCTTGGTCAAGGAATATACAGTTAAATCCATTTACAATATTTTTTATTTACAATGTGGAAGAGATTTGTGGAGGGCTTGCGTGGAGCGATGGGAAGGCCAACACGTAGAGGCCCCTTGACGAAAATGTAAATGTGGCGTGACACTGATCGGCGATTATCCCTGCCTACACCACATCAAAATGCATTCAAGGACAAGCCCTAGTCACTGTAGGACTATTGTAGGAAACGAGAACAAAAGGTATAATTTGGGATGAACTGCTAATGGAACTAGAAATCTATCTGGGCTATGGATACTATGGCGTCAGCCCGTCGCAATGTATGGTGAACATGGAAAAAAAGGACAGACGTTGACTCGCCATTGCCCTAAAAATCTATTATTATATAATTAATACATTTTGTTTTAGGCATCATTAACCATAAGAACATCTTGTACTATTCTTTCTGTAGAACAGCTGTTTTGATTAGAATCAAGGCGGCAAAAAAAAAGAGAACGGAAAGATTAGATAATTTTAAGCTCATAATTGCTATCATCGTCACTATAACCGGACATCATTTATAAAACTATGTCATAATAAGTAACAAGTCAGTATAAGGGAGGTCATTATATCCGACTTTATTATAACAAATAAATATTTGAAAACCAAACTAAACTGTGTAATTACTTCACTCTATTCTATTCGAATGTACTTATATTTATATTCTTGGAGTATAGCAAACATGCTAACGGCCTACTTGATTGAAATTGGCTAACGTCTCCTATAGATGTCTGCAACATCATGGCGTTGCAAACGCCATGCCAGCCTCGAAGCATTTGTCGACGCCCTTTTTAAACACCCTAATCCTAAATACGAAAACCTATTTAACATACCATATATAGTACATATAATAGCATGAGTTCAGCAGACACGCACACGGCCTACCTGATGGTAAGCGGTTACCATAACCTATGGACATTTGCAACACTAAAGGCGTTATAAATGCGCTGCTCCTCTCTTGAGGGAGTCTGGAATCTGGCCACTAATACCGGAACACAACACACGGTTGTTACAGTGGTGGTAACCATCCAGACAGGCAGATACCCTACCACCTGGCTGTGGGCTGTTTTGTCGCCTCTCATGACAGGGCGGCCACAGGATATTGTATTCTTTCTCCGTTCCTGCACGGATACAACTACTAAAACCACCAACAACAACTACGAAGCCAGTTGGTGGATCCAGCTAGGCTGGGCAGAATTTGGTGAGCTCGCTGGAAGACTATTCTTCAAGCAGTGCGTCCTACCCAACATAACATACGGTACCAAGACGTGGACACTGACAGAGGGAGTGGTCCACCATTTTTTCATAATGTCATTAATCACTACCCTTTCAATCTTAAGCCTGTCTTCTGTCATCCAACAATAAAGAATAAGTCTCCCTAAAACTTCAAATCACAATGAGAGCTGACCGATATACAAAACAATGATAATGCGGATACGACCGCTTGAATAGCAGCCCAGCCGTGTCAAAACGACCAAAAAAACTACCATCGTTCCTCAACGTGGGAGACGCCAATTATTTTCCAATTTTAATCAAAAATATCGTATTCTCAACCTTTCACTTCCACTTAAGCATTTAAATGTCAATCTCTTGGTGTTTTGTTTTAACTTCGCCTTAAGTTTTGACATAACATCCAAAGAGATTTCAACTCTGAAACTTACCAATCAGAGTCTAAATTTGCATGCAGTTTTAGTTCTAAACAATTTAGTTTCAGATGATTAATGAGAGTTGTATTACTGTGTACTTGAATAAAGTATAGTTCATAAATTATCATAAAATAGTCTTTAAAGTCACTCATAAATAAAGATGAATTTAGCTTGAATTGTGTAAGTAATATAAAAACAACGCTACTTAGAAAGTACGAAATGAAATTGATAAAAGTAATATTTGTATGCAATAATGATGAGTATGTTATTTAGTTTTTTTTTTAAATCACAATCAAAGTAACATTAAAATTATTATTTTGTAACGTGTGAAAATTAAAAACTTGGTCAAGTGCGTGTGTGTGCAATGTAAATTATTTGTGGCATTCGGCTGCAGAAAGGAGACGGTCACTTTTGGGTCGAAGAAATGAAAGTTAAGATGTAGTTTAAAAAAGTGTTATATTTTTAATATGCTTTATTAGCTTCATACGTATGTTAGTATGTAACGGAATCTTTGAACATGATTTTGACCCCCTTCAAAACGTCGGGTTAACTCGAATTTTGGCTTATTAAGGACCGATGACAATTCAGTATTTTCAACCATTGACTTAAAGTCAATGTTTTCAACTAAAAAATGAAAAATAAATAAAAGTTAAAAAAACTAAAACTACACTTTTATAGAAAATCCAACAAAAAATAGATTTTAATAAATTTGAATAAACGTGGCGTGAAGTTATGTATGTATGTATGTATGAATAAAAAATAGTGTAAGAAAAAATGTTTTTATTGTAAAAAAGCTTGCTTTTCAGGATATTATCAAAACAACCCTTCTACTCACACCTGTTCATAAAATATTTATAACTAATGATACCATGCATCCCACGCTTTTTTTACAATAAAATCATTTTTTCTTACGCTATTTTTAATTCAAATTTATTAAAATTTATTTTCTATTCTTTAGTTGGATTTTGTATAAAAGCGTATTTTTTATTTTTATTTTAACTATTATTTTTCTATTACAAAATGGGAAACATTAACTCTGAATTATAATAAAGTCACTAATAAAATAAGCAATGGTATAATAAAATAAAAATAAAATTACCATAATTGATTTATGTGAATGAATTTCAACTACTATATAAAAACTCTTACACCACACAATTTAAATTAATTAAAATAATCAATACAACTACAATTATAAAACAATATCAACATAATAAAAGTAATTCTTAAAATTGCTCTTATCTTTTTACAGTTAGGGCCCATGAATGTATGAAAGCGTCCGTCTCCTTTAAAATATTTAGTCAAGAATTACAGATATTAAAATTATTTTTTGTTAAAACTGTTTTGGTTCAAATCAAATTTATAATTTGAACTAATTATTATGGTCGAATTTCGACCACGGGCGACCACTAGTAGTTCAAAAAGCGCTAAATTCTGCGCGCCATATTTGAAAATAACAAGCAAAACCGCGAGACTTCCATAGAGAATATTAACTACGTGACGTATACCAAAAATACCAAACCTGGTATTTTGAAGACCTTGCCCCTGATTTGTTTACAAAGAATAGAATAGAAAACACTTCATTGTTCACCAAATAAACAATTGCTGAATGAATAATTTCAATAATAATTTAACGGCAAAACAAAAGGCGGCCTTATCGCTAAAAGTGGTCTCTTTCAGACAACCTGACTCAGAGGATACTTTTACAACTTATGCCTAGGTAAAATTAAATTAAAAACCAGTAAGATATAAAAGGAAGAACAGTACAATGTGGACAGTAAACACATTGTTACAGCATATTGTTTTAATCCGTGCAGGAACGGAGAAAGAATACAATTTCCTGCGGCCGGGCGGCCTTTCGTAAGAGGCGACAAAACAACCCACAGCCAGGTGTTAGGGCATTTGCGCGACTGGATGGCTACCATCCCTGGTCTAAAGTATGTCGCCATAACAACCTTGAGTTGTCATTCGGCATTAGCAACCAGGTTCCAGTCTCCCTTAAGAGAGCAGCAGCGCATTTGTAGCGCCTTTGGTGTTGCAAATGTTCATAGGCGATGGTAACCGCTTTCCATCAAGTGGGCCATCTGCCTGTCTGCTGAACTCCTGCAATAAAAAAAATAAAAAATCTAGATGCCGAATTACCTGTCCGCGTTTGAACTAATTATAATTCTTTTACGAGTGTCTTCTTCTTTTTACTTACTTATTGGCATACGTTACTAGAGAACAACCGATTGCTTTATTGCATTCGTTTATGGCCGCTTGCAGCCGAAGCATTAGCCAGGTGTTACGGATTACGTCTACTACGATACGGGCACATTTGTATTTGTGAGGTATAAAACGACGGCCTGCTGGGGAGAGGAAGCAGTCAAGTGAGGATTACGATACGGGCGTGAGGTGTGTACATAACGAGAATCTAATAGTGACGGACTTTGCACCTTTTATTAAATTACGGCCTTCTGCATTACGTTTAGATTTGTTGTGTTCGGTTATATTTGTACCTGTTTTATACGTGTTTCTATAGTTCTATAATAATTCCAACGGCATTTTAATTCCAGTCCTGCAACTCGTAACAATATAAAATAGATAGTATGGGTACTTCCACTTATTAGCGTCCAAACATACGTATCGTACAACCGTCGTATTTCTAAGAAATTCAACTTCCTATACTCGCAAAAACACCGGACATTTCTTATGAATTGAATATAATGCATGGTGACCACGAAGTATGTTAATTTCGATACAAATACGGCAATATTCTCCATTCCTATACACCTATTTGTCATTCAGTTGTGCTAATTACGACTGTATGTGATAATTAGTACTTCATTTGCATGAAATGTAATGATACTTTATTAGTTCATCATGAACTCGTCTCTGGATCTAAAAATGGATGTCGTCACTAGCATAATTAGTAAGCACGTTGAAACTAATCAGTAACGGATTCATCACCATGTGAATGTCGAAACCATCTATCTCCTCGATAACACAGACCTTGTAAGAAGACTCAAAACAACCAAAATTTTGAGTTAGTGTTGTGTCTGTGACCAACAGAACTTTTTCATTAATTACAACCTCATTTCATTACTACATAATATTGTCATATAGCACACATGTCACTCGCCTTACTTAATAAAAGCAGCCCATAACTGTCCCACTGCTGGGTTCGGACCTCCCACTGTAGAGGAATGGATAGTATACCCGCCACGCTTCTCCAAGGCGGATTGGCAGGTTTGACACGTCGGTTATCTCGATGTGCAGGTTGAATCACGATATTTTCCTTCACCGTTGTTAGCACGTGGTAATTGTAACAAAATGCACATTGGGTCAGAAAACAGCCTAAGTGGTGCATGCGTACCGGCCAGGGTCGAAACCGCGACCTTTGAGTTTAGGACGCGTGCGCTAGATAATTTATTTTAATTGTACATAATTTACCAATTCAGTATCTTACAATAAATAACGGTAAAAACGGTAACGGTAAATAGCGGTCTGTTGCATATGGTCATAAAATAACCCACAACCAGGTGGTAGGGCCTAAATATAGGACCACAAACTCCGGTCTAGAGTATACCGCCTATACAAGCTTTAGTTGTATATACTCGTAGTGTGCAATTTTTTTATGAATTGAATTTGAAAATAATTTATAAATATTACTTATTAGATTTTGAACAGGCGAATTATATACATACATCGGTGTATATGATTATATGTTTACCTATAATAAAAAAAATCATTACACACTATAAAGCAGTTATTTTTTTAAAGAATTTGTAGCGATGGGTTATCCAACCGAAATTTGAAAAACTTGTCTATCCAGCTAATGGTACTTCATTTTCGCTAAAAACTAGCTAATGGCTTTGCCTAACGGTTGAATGAGTCGTCAACCAACACCCAAGGCTGATAGCTAATGCCATAAATTATTCAGTTGTCGATTTTATTCAACAACTATTCGCCAGAAAGCGAGTTGACGGTGACGGTCAACTTGTCAGTTATTTATTGACTTTCGATTTTATTTGACAACTATTAGCCAGTTAGCGAAGTGGTTGACAACTTATCCGTCACTATTTTATAAACAATCGCTAATTAGCTGGCTTTTACAATAGCTATTCACCTGTAAAATTTGTGGCTAATAAATAAAAACACTTCATGCTGGTAAACTCTAGGATGCCCTTTAATACATATCCAACACACATTCGGTCGATTTACTATTGAGATACATAAAGGTTATACATTTGACAGATGTTTTGTATGATACAACAATTTAGCACTGCAATTACAACTCATAATGACAATGTACACCCATTTCCAGATGCCAACAACTCAATAATGCCTGCATAATAACTATGTTCAATTGTACATTAAAGTTGGTAAAATAAACCGACTGTAATATTTCGTCCTGCCTTATTAAAAATCTTAATAATTACTACATTTCATGATTCTTTTATTATGTGGCAAGCGGCGACAATGGCAAGTTGTGGCGAGAGCAAGCGGTGGCGATAGCAAGTGGTGGCGTTGGCAAGCACTAGCGATGGCAATCACTAGCTGCGGCAATTAGTGGCGAGAGCAAGCAGTGGAGATAGCAAGAGGTAGCGATGACTAGTGACGGCGTTGGCGAATGGTTTCGATAGCTAGCGGTACGGTGCTAAAAATATGTTTTTTTTTTTATTAAAAACTCTACGGATTAGTTCCGTACCCTTTTTTACAATTAAATTTAAGAAAAAGTTTAGAAGTTGAACATGCTTACTTGTTATTTTTGTTAGGATTATGTTTAAACGCCTACCAGAAATGCAACTATTTTACTACCAATGAATTCGAAATACCTGCCAGAATGGATAAATGTTCACCAAATTGTGTTTCATGAAGTATTGTAGAAATGAAGCTATTTTCCTTTTAATGCTATGCCATAAAAATATACAAACGCCTTTAAAGCTAATTTCAGACCAAATATTTTACATGATCGCTAAATAGATATTACCAATATTTTGTTTCTCCACTTCCAATTTAGTTATGTTTGCTGAGGCAAAAAAGCAAATGGTCGAACGTACAATTATTTTTAATACCAAATATAATATGGCGTATTCCAAACACATGTTGCTTGTTTATTGTTTTATGAATTTGATTAAAACATGATAATATAGCCAAATAAATACTTCACTCTCAATATTACTGCAACACAAATGATTGAAGTAGGTAAAAAATGAATCAGTAGTAAAAAAAAAAAACAAAAGTAAAACGAAGTTATGTTTTATTATATTTATAGGTACTTATAAGATTAATTAGGACTTAAGATTTATCAATGGCACTTTAAGGAACACAATAGTTAAAAGCAGTCAATCACATAAAAAAATTAAAAAACTATGAAAAGAAAATAATTATTGAATCAACAGAGCATTTTTAGATTTAGCTGGGCGCACTCTTTCTCTTATAACCAGTAGGGGATTTTCTAGCTTCAAGAGATGATTCCATGTACTACAGCGTGACAACGTGTGACGCTTGCGTGATGGGATTGCGTCCTGCGTTTTGTGCGTCACATGCCGGTGGCGGCTGTGCTGGTTGCAGGGTAAATAAGTAAAGGGAAACGACTGAAATCTTAGTTTAACAATAATATATTTTGGATTCAGGTTGAACAATTTGATTACACTTAAACTATTTAGAACTGTAATTTTTGGTTTGAATAAGTAAGTGTGTTTAGGCCAATTATTTCGATTGGTTCATCTCCTTGATTATATGATCGGAATGAAGTCAGTCGCGCCAACATCTTCCGATCTGTGCCCTGCTAATGAGGCTCATTGGTCAACGACACTGTGTCGTCACATAATGTGAATAGAGGGACATATCCGCACCACTGCGACAATAAGTCGAAAGCCGCCTACCTGACCGCGCGCGTATAACGACCCGCGCCGTAGTCATATGAACTACCTTTTTTAATAATTTAACCGCCATTGTGTGAATGTGTGTATTACCACAAAAAAGACTTTATTATATTTTACTGCGTGTGCAATCAAATTTGAACCTCGACGACCGCTGCCAGACGTCTCCAGGCTTGCCGATTTGGGAGAAGTGCAGTTTCGGGAGGTCAAGGTTAGTGGCATGATTTTCCTTCCCATATAATCAATCGGATGCAACGATTGATCTGATTGTCCTGCCGTCCACTGCTCTTGAGCTATATTATCGAAGGCCGCACCAGTCCAGGAGGTAGGGCAATACAAAGTACAACCGCCGCCACGTGGTGTGCTATAGGGGAGGTGGGGAAGGACCTAAAATTTTACCCTGGCACCACCATATTTTATGGTCACTTCGAGCCGGATTATATATTTTTTATCGATTTATTGTATTTTATATATTATTCTTCTATCCTATATATGTAATCTTATTTACTGTGAAACCCACTAATCTTTTGAATACTCATCTTAATATACATCTATTTACGTTGCACACGTTCCTGGATAGACATTTTCGTATATCCTACCGCGCCAATAGTGTAATTTAATCACTGGCATAATTATAACGAGGATATTTTGTCAAGTTATTTCTTGTGTCGTGCTCATTTTCATATAAATTCATTTATTGAATTATTCGCCGTAACGAACCTATAAGTTATTTAGGCAAGTAGGCATTTTACCGCTCCTTATTCCCGCTAAAATCATTGCGATTTTAACTATCACGACACGTAATATTGATAAAATATTTCTTTGTACAATATACGTTTCATTTTTTCTCGCGCGATCATAAAGCAGGTAGGCTTATTATTCACACAATACTACGAACTACGTTGAGTTCAACCGCGACTTATTCCCCGCTATTCACATTTACACATTTTATATTAATTGATTTCATATCTTACGTACTTGCTTATAACGTACATATCTTTTGTTTATTTATTAATTAAAAATGGCTACTGAAAAATCCAAAAGGAAAGTTGAATTGCTTGTTGCTAAGCGCGATTCATACTTTGCATACTTACAATCTATCTATGATTGCATTCCGGACTGGGATTCTGATGACAAAATTATTGATAAATTTCTTACAAAGTCACAAAGTATCTCTGATAATTTTCGATCTGAATTTGTTCAAATTATTGATGAATGGAATAATTCGTTAGATGTTTCTCAAAAACCTAATTTTGAGTCTGTTTGGTCTTTTACCGAGTTATATAATTGCATTATAAAGTCACGAGAAGGTTTTTCTAAAAAACAGTCGTCCGCATCGGGTTCAAAGTCCAATAGCGACAGTGAGCTGCGATCCAACGTTAAGTTGCCGCGTATTGAACTCAAACAGTTTAATGGCGATTTAAATGATTGGCCTTTGTTTATAGAAACATTTAACATGTTAATTCACGAAAATAATACGTTGAATGACACTGAGCGCATTCAATATTTATTATCTTCGTTGTCTGGAAAGGCACGAAGTATCTGTACAGGTATTACACCTGCATCGAAAAATTATTTACCGCTTTATAATTCATTAATTGACAAATATCAGGATGACCGCGCCCTTGCATCTAATTATATAGATCAAATATTAGATTTTAAACCAATTTCCAATTTAAATTCAAACATTTTAGAGTCATTTATTGATAAATTTACAACAACTTACACCGCTTTAGAACAATTAAATATAGATAATTTCAAAGAATTTATTTTCGTACATATTGGTCTTAAAAAATTAGATTCAGAAACCGTAAAATCTTTTGAAACCGCTTATCGAAAACCGGGACAGTTACCCACTTACAAAGAATTTGTTACTTTTATTCGAGAACAAGTTAAAGTTTTGGAACGAACTTCTAAAGCTGAATTAAAACCTAAAACTTATCAAAATAAAATTTCCGCTAAAATATCTCGATCTTATATATCTACGCAACTTAACAAAAATAGTTGTAATTTTTGTAACAAAACTGACCACATTCATTTATATGAATGTTCGGATTTTAAGAATATTGTTCCTCAAAAACGTTTTAATTTTATAAAACAAAAATATGGCTGTATAAATTGCCTAAGTTTATCGCATACTTCCGCTAAATGTAAGTCGAACCGTACATGTACAAGATGTCAAAAACGTCATCACTCACTTTTACATTTCAATGCTAATTTAAATCTCAAAACTTCTAATACAGTGAGTGATATGAACGTCGATGCTCAAGCGCAACAAGTGACACCAAGCGCGCAAGCTCCGTCTGTCGCCCTCGCTATGCATACCTATGCATGTAGCTCGCTCGATAGTGAGTCCAGCGGCATGCCGCGTTCGAATGCTTTATTATCCACCGCGCAGGTATATGCTTATAAAAATAACCCTCGGTATAAATTACTTGTTCGTTGCTTGATAGATAATGCATCTCAAAATCATATTATGACAATTTCGTGTTGTAAAAAACTTAACTTAAACATTTCACCGCTAAATAATTCATTTATTAAAGGCGTTGGTTCGAGCAGTCGTCCGATTTATGGTTATACTAACTTGACAATTGAGTCGCGAGTTTCACCGCATAAGTATAACATTAATGTTTTGGTTGTTGACCGTATTACAGACGTTTTGCCAACGCGTTATATAGACGCATCGCATATGTATTTTATTAAAAATGTACCTTTGGCGGACAATGATTGGAATGTACCCGCTCAAATTGATATACTTTTAGGTTCGCAATTATTTCCATTTATTTTATTGAATGGCCGCGTCGAGGCCCCTCCCCCCGCTCCACCGCTACTGGAAACCACATTCGGTTATATTTTAATGGGAGATGTCTCTTGCATTTTATCTGAAGATACAGATATTGTATCTACCGCTTGTCTTTCACTGACTGACAGTGAGTTGAACCATTCCTTACACAAATTCTGGGAGTTGGAGGAGTTACCTAGCCAGTCTTTCTCCAGCCCTGAGGATATTGCTTGTGAGGAAATTTACAGTTCGACCGTTACTCGCAATAGTGACGGCCGATATATTGTATCGCTTCCTTTCAAAGACAGTGAGTCTTCGTTAGGAAATTCACGTGCTACTGCACACCGCCGTTTTTTGAGCCTGGAACGTAAATTTAAGGTATCGCCCGCACTTCGAGAAAATTATAATGAAATAATTCGCGAATATATAAATAATAAATATTTATGTGAGGTTCCGCCCGAGTTGGAATCCGACGAAGGTTACTTTATACCACACCACGCTGTGCTCCGCATAGGCAAGAATACCACTAAGGTACGCATTATTCTGGACGCTAGTGCCAGGACACAAAAAGGGCTGTCATTAATTAATGACATTTTTCACGTTGGTTCTAAGTTGCAGGCCGACCCTTTTAAACTTTTATTAAGTTTCCGCCTTTTTCCAACCGCTACATTTGATAGTATTGAACAAATAGACTTACAAACATGTGTTATTAATGACGATTGTAAGTTTCTAAAAATCTTATATATATTAAAAACCGCCGAAGACATTCGTGTCTTTCAGTTATTACGCATTTCTGTCGGATTGAAGTCCAGCCTTTTTCTAGCAATGCGCACCATACGCCAGCTGGCTTCTGACGAAAAATGTCGTTATCCCGCTGCTGCCACTGGGGCAGAGACTTCTCTTTCTATTGAGGTTCTGGTTTCCTCCGTAGCTACCGTTGATGAGGCAATTGACATTGCTAAGCAATTAATTGCTATGTTTTCGTCAAGAGGATTTGATCTAGTGAAACTGGCAAGTAATTCGGTTGAATTAGTCTCTGCATTACCGCCGTTGCACCGTGCACCTGTTGCCTTCACTTATGAAGCTGGAATGAAGATTTTAGATCTTGCTTGGCATCCAGTTAAAGTCAGTTTTTATTTTAGTGTCAACATGTATACAACGATTTGTACGAAACTCACAATCTTGTCTTCAGTTGCTAGATTGAGTGACGTTTTAAATTTAGTTTCACCGATTGATTTGTTCACCAAATTTCTCTTCAAAGAATTTTGGAATGTCAACATAGATTGGGCTGACGCACCACTAGATCATATCTCCGTTAGCTTCTTGCAACTTGTAAGAGAGCTATCATTTTTGTCCAAGTTACAGAACCCGCAACATTTAAATGTGTTAAATATTTATAAAATGAATATTTCCATTTTTTGTCACGTTAGTATGAGAACATACGGTAGTGTTATTTATCTGCACGTAACCGATTCGTCTAGTAATATTCTTATAGACTTGTCTTGCTCTAAGTCTAAAGTTCGTCGTATCAAAGTAGTATCATTTACCCACTTAGAGTTATACACCGCTAAGCTTGTGTATAAGCTGGTTCGTTATATTTACGAATTGTGTAATATTCGCTATCCTATTTATAATAAATACGCCGTAATTGATTCCACGATAGCTTTATCGTGGATTCATTTTTACCCGCACCGCTGGTCCTTATTCGTCTCAGATAGAATAGCAAAATTACACACACTGCAAAAGACTTATTTCATAATTGATTTTACATATTTCAAAATTTTGAACTCTATGCCAAGTAATGTTAAACTTTTTGGCTTATATTTCTATTATAAAGATATAGTTTACGTTGGAGATAGGCTACATATAACTGACCTGCTTTATGGAGCCCTATACCCGCTTATTTCAAGGTGTAGTGTTACACTATTTCAGGGGCCGCTAGGTTTTGTCGAAACGGTCTATCTAGGGCGTGATGATATTGTTAGGGTCGCACTTGTAAAGACTCAGAATAGCATTTTTAAACTTCCAGTAGTTAAACTATGTCCACTGCCTTCCCAATAATTTCACTTTACTCATTTTTATATTTTAAGTTATTTTTATATTACTTTTAGTTACCTATGTATGGTAAGATAATAATAACATTGCGTTATTTTTATTATATATTTGTCCCTCTTACATATTTTATTAACTCGCTTATATACTATACTATATATTGTATTTATACCGCTTCTCTAAACCGCTCTTCCGTGAGCTCTTTGATAGTATGGCTTAGGTCTGTTTTGAAAGTTCAACCTGAGAACTTTCAAGGCGGGGTGGATGTTTAGGCCAATTATTTCGATTGGTTCATCTCCTTGATTATATGATCGGAATGAAGTCAGTCGCGCCAACATCTTCCGATCTGTGCCCTGCTAATGAGGCTCATTGGTCAACGACACTGTGTCGTCACATAATGTGAATAGAGGGACATATCCGCACCACTGCGACAATAAGTCGAAAGCCGCCTACCTGACCGCGCGCGTATAACGACCCGCGCCGTAGTCATATGAACTACCTTTTTTAATAATTTAACCGCCATTGTGTGAATGTGTGTATTACCACAAAAAAGACTTTATTATATTTTACTGCGTGTGCAATCAAATTTGAACCTCGACGACCGCTGCCAGACGTCTCCAGGCTTGCCGATTTGGGAGAAGTGCAGTTTCGGGAGGTCAAGGTTAGTGGCATGATTTTCCTTCCCATATAATCAATCGGATGCAACGATTGATCTGATTGTCCTGCCGTCCACTGCTCTTGAGCTATATTATCGAAGGCCGCACCAGTCCAGGAGGTAGGGCAATACAAAGTACAACCGCCGCCACGTGGTGTGCTATAGGGGAGGTGGGGAAGGACCTAAAATTTTACCCTGGCACCACCAAAGTGTAAGGTTAGTGTTTTAGTAAAACAATATTTGGTGGGCTTAGGTGGGTTATCCATTTTGATAAGCAAAAAGAATTTAAATACAAAACATACAATTGTTCTAATGGGTGTATATTTATTTTGGAACGTAAAACGTTGTTTTATAGGCACCTCGGTATGGAGTGAATTAAATTTATATGAATTAATATATTTTACTTGGTGCTCTTAGTCTAAGGGACAAAAAATATTTTTGGTGAGCATTTAAATTGTACCCTTTTTGTTATTGTGTGTGACATTTAATGAATGTATGTTTTTGTTTTGGTGTACCTTAAGAATAACTTACTATATTAATTTATTCTATTTTTAATACAAAACTTATACTAATGTAGAGTGTATCTGTTACATGCTGGTGTTGTGAGGAAGTGCATGTGCAGTGTGTGCCTTATGTCAATACCTATATACAGCGTGTTTCAGACCTTACGACAATAAATTAGACCACGTTTTCTTCATGACGTACTCTGCCCAAATACAAAAACGAATCAAGGTAGCTTCTTTGGTTTAGCCACAGGACCTCATTTTTCATTTCAGAATATTACAATAACATGTATCAGTTATTGTGTCTAAATCGGTAGGTTAGTGACCAATGTATCATGTTGCCAGCTCGTCTCTTCATCATTAAACGCGGAAGTTGTTCATTCTTACGCACTCGCTCGCGAACCAATATTTACAAGGTGTTCTGTTTTTATTCCTTTTTTATCGTAATTAATTTGTTCAGAAATTGTTTTTTTTTTTAATTTTGACATTACGGTTGATTTAATAGTACCAAAAACTTTGTATGGTGTCAGACTGCTAAGATTATGATTTATTGTCATTTGAAATGAAACACGTTGTATATTTTAATTATTGCCATGTGTTTTATTAATTTTTAGGCTCTTTGTGTGTTTTGATTTGTTTGTAAAGTGTACGTGTAATGCATTGCGGTCGTAGTGCGCGTTGGTGTGGGTATGTGTGTAAGTTTTGTTGTTAGTTGTGTGTTTGTGACTTTTGTGGTGTTATAATGTATTGTTTAATTGTTAAAAAGATGATTAAGCATTCTCAACAGATCTTACATCTACATCTTCTGATCTTGACCTGCACCTGTTTGTGGCTTAGACACTGACCTACCACATCTTTATAACTATAATATTTGTAATAATACGTTATCTGTTTGAGTTGAGCTCAACAGGCTCATTGAGCGTGACCGCACCATACGGTGAAAATTGCAGAAAAATAATTCATTTATACGAGCATACATTGTATAACGACACGGAGTTTGAACACGCTTAGTGTGCGCTGGCCTTTGTAAATTACTAGCTCAAAATAAAAATTTATAGGCCAAGTGCTTGTCGGTCTATGAACAGTGAAGGGTTCTTTAGATGTGACGAACACAACCTATTTGTTATTTGACGAATTTTGATGAAATTTATGCTCCACTATTAAAACCTTTAATTACATTGCTGGTATACAGACAGACGACTTATGCTTTTTGTTTGACGGTGCCACTTTAAACCTCTCCCAAGAGAATTCCCGTAAGATTTTCGGGATATAAAGTACCGATTTACTATCGATCGCATTGAGATCGCCCCAGTCCATCCGTCCGTGCAGGAACGGAGAAAGAATACAATTTCCTGCGGCCCGGCGGCCTGTCGTAAGAGGCGACAAAACAACCCACAGCCAGGTGGTAGGGCATTTGCCCGACTGGATGGCTACCACCCCTGGTCTAGAGTATGTCGCCATAACAACCTTGTGTTGTGTTCCGGCATTAGTGACCAGGTTCCAGGCTCCCTAAAGAGAGCAGCAGCGCATTCGTAGCACCTTTGGTGTTGCAAATGTCCATAGGCGATGGTAACCGCTGTCCATCAAGTGGGCCGTCTGCCTGTCTGCTGAACTCCTGCAATAAAAAAAAAGTAATTTTCACGTGAATCTCAAATACACAGACAAACACAAAAAATGTAAGCAAGAAAAGACTATACTTTTACAATTTATAATATTACTAGGACTCATCCGCGATTTCGTCCACGCTTGACTTGATATTACCGCGGTATTCCCGGGACGCAAAGTACCGCAGTAAGCTATGCTATCGTTTTAGTGAAAACAGTATCGGAATATCTAATTTTTACACACCCGAGCAACTACAAACCGCTCCCGGGATAATACCACACATTATATGACATAAAATATGCTTAATATTTTCTTAAGTTTTCGCGACTTTTACACATAATAAAACTACGTTTTAACGGTTTTAAGCGTGGTAATTTATTTTAATCTTTAGAACTAGGCATGTTTGCTGAAGAGTTTCTTGCGCCGCTTCTTCTCTTCAGCCACAACATGTTGTGAAGCGGTGGTAAAATTAGATTAGGCTCCCATAGAGTAAATAATATCCATAAACAAAATTAAAACTAAATAATTAAAATGAACAAGTTGGCGGTAGGCTGAATAAGAACTTTGACGTTAGACAAATGTCATCTTTGTCTTCCGTGACCACGGCCACTGAAAAGCGGCCGAAACGTCGGATAAACCAAAATAAAATAAATTACCGCGCTTAAAACCGTTAAAACGTAGTTTTATTATAAAATTTGCTATCGATCATGAAAAAGATCACCTTGAAAATCGTTTTTTTTAAATCTGGCCATTTTAAATCATTCCCAGACAAAATGATTTGCTGTTGTACAGCGAAAACTGCAACGAAAACAGCCCAGCAGTTTTACGTTACATACGTTTTTCATCCGTGCAGGAACGGAAGAGGAATACAATACCTGCGGCCGGGCTGCCAGTCGTAAGAGGCAACAAAACAACCCACAGCCAGTTGCTAGGGCATTTGCCCGACTGGATGGCTATCACCCCCTTGACTAAAGTATGTCGCCATAACAACCTTGAATTGTGATCCGGCATTAGTGAACAGGTTTCAGTCTCCCTTGAGAGAACAGCAGCGCATTTGTATCACCTTCGGTGTTGCGAATGTCCATATGCGATGGTAACCGCTTTCTATCAAATGGGCCGTCTGCCTGTCTACTGAACTCCTGCAATAAAAAAAGTGAATCCCGAACAAACAGACAAGCAGATGAGAAAAATATAATGCATCGTGTTTCCCATAGTTTATATTTTATTTAGTTTTTTTTAAAATTTTTGGCTTCAATGTACAGACACAGCATGTTTAGAATGTTATAGATACATAAAAGTCATTACCATATTTGATTTTCACAATCTAAAATCCGCTATCAGTTTATCGAAATGTATGTATAATAAAAAAATCAAGATTAAATAGCCTGATATATATAGCTTCCTTAATAGTTTCATTTTTTAAATAAAGGCATTTAAGGAATATTTGCATATCATTATTGCTAAATAGAAGCGATACTCTTTAATTTTATCAGAAACGAAGATATTGCAAAGGCTTTGTTCACACCAGCGTGATTTCGTTTTATTTACCACCAGATGGAATGCGGTTACCATCGCCTATGGACATTTCAAACATCAAAGGTGTGTTACCAAAGTGCTGCCGCTCTCAAAAAGGTGATGGAATCCTGGCCACTAATGCCGACAGATCACCCAAAGTTGTTATAGCGGTATACTCTAGACCAGGGGTGGTAGTCATCTAGACAGGCAGATACCCTACCACCTGACTGTGGGTTGTTTTGTAGCCTCTTACGACAAGCCGCGTGGCTGTAGGAAATTGTTTTCTTCCTCCGTTCTTATACGGATTAGATCAAGATTGACCGTTTCATACTAGTATTCTTTGAGAACGTGGTATCACTCAGACCAAACCAGAGTTATGAGTAATTCTCCACGTGCGACCTCATCTCCAGCATCTAGGTCTTTAGCGCAAGAGGCGGCCAAAAAGCTGGCTGTACTCACAAAGGTGAGAAAGCACTTCACTTTGGAACAACTGCTGCACTTATATCAAGCACAAGTTCGGTACCTGCACGGAGTACTGTTTTCATCTTTGGGACGGTTCTGCCAAATACCACGTTGGAATTAATTGATAAAAGAGCCAGGAAGCTGGCCAGAAATACCTTCTTTTTTATGCTTACTTCAGAGTCTAGAGCATAGACGCAAGGTCGCGGACTGATTGTCTTGAATCGGATACATTTCGGAGTGTTCTTATAATTTCACGAGCTGATTCCTCCATCCCCATTTTACAGTCGGACAACTAGACGCACCGGTTTGCGCCACCGCTACATGGTGAAATACACCACCAGTCAGAACCAAGCGTTTCGCTTCATCTTTTCTGGTGCACTGGCGGAAAGTGGAATAATTTGCCCGAGTCTGTTTTTCTTGACAAATACAATCTTGAAGTCTTCAAGTCACGAGTGAGCAGGTATCTTTTTAGTAAGCGTGCTTTATCCTAGACTGCGTCATCACTCAATATCAGGCGAGACAGCAGTCAAACGCAAACCAATGCTTCCATAAAAAATCAGGGTTGTAAAGCACAAGGGAATGTATGATGAAAGAATGACTAAACAGATATACAATGCAAAAGGGGTTGGATGCAGAAGTCGCGGAAGGCCACGACACACCTTCCATGATCAAATTGATCGTGTATTAGCAGAAGGTGATGTTAGGAGCCTTAAGAACAGACGAGCGTGCATGACGAGAGCTATGAGTGTCAAAGAAGCAAGTGAGGTGTGTAAGAATGGGCCTGTGTGGCGCTCTGTTGTTCGTGCCTATCTCGCAAGGGACCTGGCGTGAAGTTATATATGTATGTATGTATGTATACATATTAGTTAAAATTTAATTTCACTTCCTAGTCTATGTACACCGCTTTGCAACTTGTTATTGCCGTTAAGGATAAGAAGCGGCAAGAAACTCCCCAGCAACATGTCTAGCTAAAAATTGTTTTTTCTTTAAAGATATATTACATACATTATACTTTATTATTTTTATACATCGCAGAATACCTGTCATCACATCAAAAGACGAACATTTAAAGTTTTATTTTCCACTAAAAATGCAATAAAAGTGGAAAATAAACCAATTCCTATGAAAGCACGCAATTAATTAAAATATTGATTATACAAGTATCTTTATTTTGAGTTAAAATTAACACAATTCACTGTTTTTGATTTGCAATAAAAAAGTCGTCAAAATACCTTTGTTTATGCGTATTTTATTGGCCATAATTATAATGTGACTAGCGTCGTCACATGACTTTGTTTGCCTTTGAATATAATAGAGATAGACCTGTCATTTAAAGCAACAAAAGGACAAATCTTGGAATGAAAGCCAATCTTCTATACTAATCTTATACTAATACTAGCTGACCCGGCGAACTGCGTACCGCCATATTTTTTGAATTCCTTAAAGACTTTGTTTCATGACACAAATACAAAATGACCATAATCGGTCCAGGTGTATAGGAGGATTCTAGAACCCAATCTCAGCGCCACCTACCGGTTCTAATTACGAATCTAAACCATCCGGGAACCCACTCAAACACACAAAAACAAAACCATCAAAATCGCTCCCGGTGATTAGGAGGATTCTAGAACCCGATCTCAGCACCACCTACCGGTTCCAACGGGATAAAAAGTATCCTATCTTTTAAGTTGGATCAAACTGCACACGGTGTGTAAATTTGATTAAAATCGGTTCAGCAGTTTTGGAGTTTATTGGCAACATTATCGTGACACAAGATTTTTATATATATAAGATGTAAAACTGAAGAGTTTGTTCGTTGGCTACAACGCGCTTATCTCAGGAACTACTGGTCTGTTTTGAAAAATTATTTCAATGTTAGATAGCTCATTTATCGAGGAAGGCTATAGGATTTATATATATACATATTACATATGCATATAGTAAAATGCGGTTATTTCAATATTACAAACAGACTCTCCAATTTTATTTATATGTATAGATGAATAGACTACCTGTCCCGACAGAGGTCGCCCTGCCCGGAGAAACTTCAATCGATATGCCGACAGCAGCGCCACCTGCCGGGTCCAATTGTGAACCACCTCAGAAACCTTTGGCTCATGCACATCAACTTTGCTAAATATCATCAACACATGAGTACATTTGAATAGTTTACGATTCTATAAATGACATACAGACAAAATTCATATTTATATAGAAGAAGATGATCAATTGATAAAAAATAAAAATCTTGAATCCGTTTCTAGCGTCACCTATCGGGTCTAATTGTGAATATTAACTATCCCGGGACCCATTTAAAACGCATAAAATTTCGGCAAATTCCTAGAACGGATTCCAGCGTCAAGTGTTTGGTTTAGTTTGACATTTTTACTTTCGTAATATCTTTTGAATGGAATGTCTGATTTGAATAATTCAAAAAGTAATCTACAGGTATTGAAACAGTTTAAATTCAAAATTATTTATTTGGATAAGCATTCATACAAAGATATGGATAACATATTCTGATTTTGGTCGATATTTCTATCAACTTTCAAAATGTACAAAAGTAGTTAAAGTGACATATCTACAATAGTTGGGCAGAAGTTTAGTATTCTTTAATATAGTACAACAGTTTTTGATCTATCATCAATAGTGTTACAACGTAGGTGCCGACTAAACAAAACCACACCTGCATATCTGTAAAAGCACATTTATTACCCGTCGGCATTGAAACCAATAACATTGAAACCATTGTAATTCTTCTATGATCATCTTATTTTGTTTACTTATTTATTGGCATACGGCCTATTTATTGTTGTATTGTAATCATTAGCCAGGTGTTACGGATTTTAAAGTACAAGCTGATTCAAGGAAATTCGGTCCACATTGCCGAGTGAACATATTCCATTTGTGCAGTATAAAACAATGGCCCGATTGAGTGAGGTGGCAGTCGAGCGAGAACCACGATCAAGGCGGGACGTGTGTACACTCTGGAATATCTATTCGTGACGGACTGTGTGCGATTTATTGAATTATGACCTACTGCATTACGTTTGGATTTGTTGTGTTCGGTATTTGTACCTGTGTTATACGGTTTGTGTAGTTCTATTAAACTCTATAATAATTCCAACGATATTTTAATTCGAGTCCCGCAACTCGTAACAATAGTTTCCGTAGCGTATGCGATGAAAGACATTTTATGGCTATTATTTACAACTTGGGTTACGTTATTGAAGTTTTAATAGGGATCCCTATTTTTTTTTAATACTAAATATAGCCTATATTATTCGAGGATAATGTAGCATTCTAGTGGTGAAAAGAATTTTGAATTCATTCTAGTAGTTTTTGAGTTTATTCGTTACAAACATCCAAAAATACAAATCTTACTTCTTTATAATATTAGTATAGATATCTTAAGTTGCGAATTTATTGTTTTTTAATACATAATTAGTATACCGTGATATTGAGAATTTTAAGATCTTATAGCGAAATGAGATAAAAACGTCATAAAAATTTGAAGAAACAATTAAGACGATCCTTCGCACTGTCAAATGGCTGGACCGGTTTTGATAGGTCAATAGCCCTAAGTCTACTGACTAGGCCTATATTTATGATCCTAATAATACATTCTTACAATAATTTATGACCGTCATTAAAATTTATTGTTGCGGTTACAAAGAAAATTTAAATCAATACATGTTGCACTATTTTTGGCAAATGAGGTAAACAATAAAAATGTCATTTTTTTTTAATTGAAAAAAAGAACAATTTTCAGTTGACTCTATCCAACCTTCTCTATCATCAGCTTACTCCATCTCTTTAATCCTATCTTACAGGCTGATAAGGCATTGACTTCACCCCTGGTGTTGCTTACGCCTATAAGCGATGGTAACTACTTTGCATAAAGCTGGGACGTCTGCCTGTTATCCAAAGACGCAATTAAAAAATCATGGGGTGTTTTGTTTGAAGAGCGCAGGAAGAAATTTCGTCAGCGTACTGACCATTCGAGGGTCGAATTGGTGCACGACGATGGCAAGAGACCGGACGGAATGTCCCTCGTCCCTGGGAAGATGAAGTCGCCGTTAGTGTAGAGAGTTGACAAACTGGCCCCATCACATTTCTCAACGATCAAGTTAGGTACTGGCACCGCCACCGCTTCAATTGAAGACGGGACATGGCACAAATGTGAAGCCTTTTTTATTATTTTTATTGCAGGAGTTCAGCAGACAGGCAGACAGCCCACAAGATGGAAAACCGTATCATCGCCTATGGACATTTGCGACACCAAAGGTGCTACAAATGCGCAGCTGCTCTCTTAAGGGAGATTGGAACCTGGTCACTAATGCCGGAACACAATTAGGTTATTTGAAATTTCATATTATTATTTTCCTGACATATTCTTCGGTGCAGGCCGCTAATGCCGGAACATAACTCCGGGTTGTATGTTCTTTTTCGAATATGGTATGTAATTTGTTAACTGTGTCTTTTTTAGGTTATTTGAAATTTCAGTTTATTATTTTCCTGACATATTCTCAAAATCACGCTTAACACATGTAGCCTTTCAGCCTTCCATACACACGCCAGTTGCGGTGTCATCAAAACAGTCACCTTTCTATTTATTTATATTAATTAATTATAATGATTTGAGGAGATCATTAAAATTTATTACGGTTATATTTAAAAGCGTTGTTTTAACGACATTTAAAGTGTTTTGAGACACTACTAATATGTAAAACTCTTCAAGTTTTCTTGGATACTTTATACTTATGGTTTATTTAAAAAATGTGATTTTGTATTTAAGGTGTGATATCAGTTTTAGATTTCTGTGTTATTTTTTATCAATTATAGTAGTCCTTAAATTTTATCTTAATTAGAATAACAGTTGTCAAAGATATAGTAGCCGATCGCAGTCTACTTCTGGACGTAGGCATCCACAACTTTGGGCTACATATATACGGCCTCTGTGGTTAAGTGGGCAACCTTTTCCGGTCTACCGCATTGCAACGCACAGGTTCCAAGTTCGATTGCTGGCAGAATAAACGGAAACGAATTTTCTCCATTATTTACTATGCTCGGTGTCTGGGATTGGCCCCAGAGCAGTCCCTTGTTGGCCCCACTATGTGTTAGCCAAAGATCTGGGTCTCTCCTGCTACCTTGACGTCACCGGACTTTGGATACATTACTGACTGCACAATCGGCTTTCATTCTTATGCATGTACTAAGGATATGTTTTTTTTTAAATTTATTTATATAAATAAAACCATTCTTTGTACATACCCAAACTATTCTATATATGTTAAATATTCCTTCTTCAACTTCTTTTACTACATCGTCCCTCAATCCACGGTCCTATGTCAACTCACTACCAGTTTACGAATACGCAGATATTAGAGAAATACATTAAAATTTATTACTGCCATATGTTTGAAGGAGACATAATGATATGCAAATCTATTTTTAGAAATGCAAATATGTATGTATGTACTTTATCATTTTTAGGAAGATGCTTCAGTGATTATAATATTGTATAAAATCAATTTTTATACCTTTGTTTATTGTGCGATTTTAAACAGGCAGTTAGCACATAAACCTGTGACGAGAAGCACGTGGCTGTAGAGCTTCAAAATGTCAAGCGAGTCTTACAACGCAATCAGCTGAAGACGCCACACCAACGTTACAAAAGCTACCTTTAGTTGAGCGGTGCCCTGCTTCCCTACCCACATCAAGGGCGTCACAGACAGTACTGGTTACATCCTCAGGTGAGCTTCAATCAAAACATACTTCAAGCGGTATACAAAGATAACCAGTTTTTTGAGACCTGTGAAATGCAATATCCGAACCCAGGCTACAGGTGTCTACAAGCACGACTGTGAGGGCGGCTTGTCATACAATGGGCAAACACAGAGAAGCATAAAAACACGGGTAATAGAACACATTGCTGACATGAAATACACAAATTCAAATTCAAAAGTTTTTATTCAAAATAAGTTCCACTGGAGAACACTTTTTGAAGGTCATACATATAGGTTAAAATTTAATTTTACTTCCTAGTCTATGTACACCGCTTCGCAACGTGTTATTGCTGTTAAGGAGAAGAAGCGGCAAGAAACTCCCCAGCAACACGTCTAGCTAAAAATTGATTTTCTTTATATTTATTGTTCTATTTTTTATATTTAAGTACTTTTAAAAAAAAGATTTTATACAGAACTATGTTACAGAATAACTTTTGAAGAATTAATGGAGTTGTAGCAAACAGTGCATATTCAATAAGACAAAGCGCAATAAAAGAATAGAAAATAATTATAGTTATAGGTCTACAAAGTCTGCGATCAGTGGACACACGCTGGGTAAACTCAACCACTACATCAAATTCGATAAACCACAAATCCTCGCGAAAGAATCGTGTCATACCTAGAAAGATTTTCAATAATGTTACGTGCCGTCGAAGATAAACGCACAGCTGCCTGTCGTACGCAGTTTATTGCCACCGGATTTAGGAATTCTTTTATTTTCTTTATGTTTAGAATTTGTAATTAATGCAAACATGCTATTGTTTATCTACTTGTGTTATGGCCGTCATTAGTGTCGGACTAATCCTTATTGTTATTGTTTTCAACTTTGTTGGCCGTTCGCAGGCGTGCAAATTACATTTTCTTGGAAGAACCCAACCCACGCAATCGATTGTGTATTGTATAGTTTACTATAAAACAATGCCCGAACGGAGGGGTGGGGCAGTCTAGCGACGATAATGATGCGAATAAGATGTACATTCGATGAGCGATATAGTGACGGACTTTGCGCGTGTTATTGAATCGTGCAGTGTGTACTGGCTGTGTCCAGTCATATTTGTGCCTGTTATATACGTGTTTGTACAGTTTTCATAAAAGTAATTTCCAACTAATTCGAGTCCTGTGTAGGTCGTAATAATAATAACATTATTTATGTTATTTAATTGAAATCTTATACGGAACTTGTATAATTTATTCAAATGCTCGCTTTCAACGCCACATTAGCATAATGTGACCAGTTTACTATTGTCTCAAATAACTAAGAAACGTTAAGCATATTATTTATTAATATATAATATATAACTAGCGCACTCCGCACTCCGCAGATTTTGCGAGCACTACGCAAAATCTGCAGAGTGACACTCGCGGACCGCGTTCGTAATACCGAGGTAAAAAAGAGAGTTGGTCTGAAAGAGAGTGACGGAGTGAAGGTAAGGAGAGGAATGCTCCGATGGTTTGGGCATGTAGAAAGAATGTATGATGGAAGAATGACTAAACAGATATACAATGCAAAAGTGGATGGATGCAGAAGTCGCGGAAGGCCACGACACACCTTCCACGATCAAATTGATCGTGTACTAGCAGAAGGTGATGTCAGGAGCCGTAACAACAGACGAGCGTGCATAACAAGAGCTATGAATATCAAAGACACAAGTGAGGTGTGTAAGAATAAGCCTGAATGGCGCTTTGTTGTTCGTGCCTACCCCGCAAGGCGTGAAGTTATGTATGTATGTATGTATAATATATAACATGCTATGTGCCATAGCACATAATAAACACACAAATACTAATTTGTCCGTATCGTAGTCGACGTAATCCGCAACACCTGGCTAATGATTCAGCCGCAAGTGGCTATAAACGAGTACAATAGAACAACTGGCTGTTGAAACATGCCAAAAATTAAGTGAACAAAAGAAGACGATCACAAAAGGATTACAATCAGTTCAAATGCCGACAGGTAATAAATGTGTTTTTTACAGATTAGGTGTGAATTTTTTTTTATCAGAACCTAAGTTGTAACAATATAACAATATAAATGAAAACTTAATTGGTTTTCATTTATAGAATTACTTTTTATATTGTGTTTTATTTACCACTCCCTACTATCCATATCATGCATCCATAGCACTCATCAAATATAGAGACAAATATGTCAAGTGTCAACGAGTATAACAAAAATCAAATAAATTACCGCGCTTAAAACCGTTAAAACGTAGTTTTATTATGTATACAAGTCGCGAAAACTTAAGAAAATATTAAATGTTTCGTTTTTGCATTCAGTTGCTGAACCCTAAAATTGCCATTATAGAAATACACATATTAATGTCTCCATTTTAATTGAACTGTATTCTTAACAAACGACGACAGTTATTATAGTCACCCTACAATTTTCTACCGATTCATTAAGAATAGGACCACCATGTTCCTGAATATGTGGGGACAAATTTTAATTCTAGTTATTAAAATTACTATATAATCAATACTTGATTCATAATGAATAAATCGGCAGACAAAGATGAGTGATTAATCTTATATATAAAATTCGTGTCGCGGTGTTTGTAGTTAAATGC